>JAGUCJ010000056.1:0-52074 GCA_019670975.1 Acidiella bohemica
TAGCCCTCGTAGAGAGCCAACGCCTTGTAAGCTTCTTGCTCTCTGTTCGCTTCGCTCTACTAACCTTTCCCTAGCGCCTAGTTTATAACAGTATCGCTGCCGGCGCGCTAGATACGGCCCTAGGCCCTCTAGCGCCCTACTGTACTCTGTCGCCCCCCAGCCCGCTGCCGGAGGACTGTATAGCTATCGACGCTAGCTCGCCTACGCTACGCGCACGCATATCCGACTGCTGCCTAGGGCTAGACATCGGTAAGGAGCTAGAGGAGGAGGAAGAGGAAGAGAACGAGGAAGAGGAAGAGGACGAGGAAGAGGAGTAGTACAGGGGGTAGGGGCTAGTAGCGCTGCGGCGTCAACCTTACTAGTAGCTTGTACGTCGCTAGCGTACTAGCTAACGCTAGTATACTAGCCGGCGTACGAATAAAGAACCTTACTTATATTCTTACTATACCTTACCCTTATTAACGCGCTTACCCTTGCCCCTACCTCGTCCCTAGCGCTTCGCCTACGCCTACTACTCGGCTACCTTTTCTTCGGCGCCTTTATAGTGTTCCTCCGGTTTCTAACTCGTGTACTCTTTAGGCTACCTAGTCTACTCTACTAGGTACTACCTCTACCTTACCTATATCTTCGAATCTACTATCTTCTCTACCTCCTATTCGTCTCCTTCTACTACGAGTAGTATAGGCTGCGCCGGCTCCTTGCCTTTACGCCCCTTCTATAGCTCTAGTAGAGAGATGTAGAATATATTGTAGATCTTGTACGTAGTTAGTAGCAACAGTCGGTATACCTGTTTACTAATAGTATCTCGTACTCGAAACGGTCCTATAAACCTTGCTGCTAGCTTCTTCTTTAGTACTAGTAACCTTAAGTTCTTAGTCGATAGTAGTACTATGTCGCCTACCTTAAACTCTCTTAGTACGTACCTAAGGTTATTGTTCTTTACCTAGGCAGCTTGTACCTATACCTAGCGTTTTGCAAGCTACTTACTTACTTTACGTACCTCTCTCGCACGCTCTATAGTAGCTAGTACCCTCCCTTCTAGGAACTCGTCCCGAGTTAGAGCGTTGCGTACCTTAGGGTTCTACCTATATAGTATATAGAAGGGGCTTATATATAGTGCCTAGTATACGCTATTGTTTATAGCAAACTCTACTATCGCTAGGTAGTTTGCCTAGTTCTCCTGTTCCTTACTATAGTAGTACTAGAGATACTGTTCCAAGGTCTAGTTAGCTCTTTCTATCTAACCGTCGGTTTAGGGGTAGAACGTAGTACTTAACTAGAGCTTTACCTACGCTTCGAAGGCGAAGTTACTCTAATATTAGCTTGTAAATACTAGTCCTCGGTCCGATACAATACCTTTCGGTATACCGTACCTCCTTACTACCTATTCTACGAGGATACTAGCGAGCTTTACGCTAGTATAGCGCTTAGTAGTCGCTACGTATACTACTATCTTCGAGTATCGGTCGACTATTACTAATATAGTGTCTACTACTTCGTCCCCTACTTTATATAGTAGGAGGTTAGTAATAAAGTCTATAGTAATCTCCTACTACGCCCTTCCTAGTATAGGTAACGCCTACGCCTCGCTGTATAGCCGATAGCGCTATAGTTTTATTACCTTATAGATCGTATAGGTACTATAGTACTCTTCTACATCTTTCGATAGACCTAGCTACTAGTATTTCCGCTTTACTAGTAGCTCGGTTTTCTCGTAGCTAAAGTAACCGGCTAGGGGGTCGTTATAGTAGATTCGTAGGATCTCTACCTATACTACGCTATCGCTCGGTATATATAGCTAGTCGTCGAAGTACTATAGTCTATTCGCCTGTACCTATCTAGGCTTAGAGCTGTTCGTCGCTCCTATAGGCTTCCTACCTATACTACGCTCGCGTAGCCCTTATAGTTCGTCGTTACGTTCCTGTAGCTTCCGGATTAGACTAGTAAGGTCCTCTACCGGTCCTGTACTATATAGGTTTTTATTAAGGCTAGCCTTCTTTACGACTACCCTAATTATTACGTTACCCCTATACTTCTCTAGTAGGTTGCCTATTTCGAGCTATCGAGGTATATACTCCTTATACGCCCGAACCCTACCTACTATTAGAGCAAGATCCGGATCAGCTTCCCACACTACTAATTTCTTCTACAGTATAGGTAGTAGATAGCTTAGAGCCGGCGATATACCTTCGTAATCTAGGCGCTGTAACGGCGTATCTATAGGATTCGTCCTCCTACTCTAATACTCAATTACGAAATCGAATATAGCTAAGAAGGTAGCCTACCTTACTTGCCTACTATTTAGCTGTTTTACTCCTATAAAGCCTCGTAAGTTGTTGTGATTAGTAAGCACCTAAATAGTATACGAGGCGCCTTCGAGATAGTAGCAATATTGCTTGAATCCCTTAACAATAGCTAAAAGCTCTCTATAATAGGTTTCGTAATTCTACTTAGCTAGATTTAGCTTCCTCGACTAGAAGGCAATTAGGTACTACTACGCCGGCTCGTCGCCTTCTACGAGTAGCTGTAACAGTATTGCCGAAATAGCGAAGTTAGAAGTATCTGTCTCTATTCGAAGTTTGGCCTCTAGTCGATAATAGTAGAGAATAGGCGCCTATATAAAGGTAGCTTTTACTATACAAAACGCCTACTCCTATATAGCGCCCTATTTAATCGGACTAGGCTTCTTGCTATTGACCGCTCCCTTCGTCAGAGACGTTAAGGGGCCTACGATCTTCGAATATCCTCTAATGAAGTGCTGATAGAAGTTCGCAAACTCTAGGAAGGTCTAGACTTCCTTAAGGTCCTTCGGTACTAGCTACTCCTCGATAGTAGCTACCCTACTCTTATCTATCGCTACGCTAGCGCCGTTCATAACGTACCTAAGGTACTCGGTCTCGTTCGTAAAGAACCGGTATTTCTTCTAGCTAGTATATAGGGTATACTTCCTTAACCTCTCTAGGACTAGGTATAGGTAACGTATATACTCCTCGTAGGTAAGGCTGTAAATAAGGATGTCGTCGAGATATACTACGTAGATATTATCGACAAGGCCTACCAAGGCCTTATTAATATAGGCTTAGAAGGTAGCTAGAGTATTAGTAAGCCCGAACAGTATAACCTTGTACTCGAAATAGCTATAGTACGTACGAAACGCTGTCTTCTATTCGTCGCTATACTTAATAGGGATCTAGTAATACGCATCCTTCAGATTAAGCGCTAAGAACTAGGCGCTGCGCCCGAGCTAATCTAGCGTCTTGCCGATTAGCAGTAGGGCGTGCCTATTCTTTAGGGTAATAGTATTCAACCCTTAGTAGTCAACGTATATCCTAAGGGTACTATCCTTCTTTAGTACGAACAGGATAGGCGTACCTGCCTCGCTAGTACTGTACTAGATCTATCTGTTAGCTAGAGCTTGTTCTAGATACTACCTTAGTATCTCGAGCTCCTTGAAAGAGAGGTTGTATAGAGGCTAGAACAGTAGCTTGCTACTAGGGAGTAGGTTAATCGTATACTCTACGCCCTTAGGCAGCAGCCTCGTACTAATATCTCTATCTAAGATTACGTCTACAAAGTCCGCAATTTCATCTAGTAGTAGCTACGTAGTAGGTAGGGAAACTTGGACAGTAAAGACCGTCTTCGCCTTCTTTATATTACGAGCGAAGTCGTATACTTCCTATAGACGCACTGTAGGCAACTCGTCCTCCTCGGTATACTACTACTAGTCGTTCCTAGTATCTGTAATAATACTATACTGCCTACGCTAAGGTTAGCCTAGTAGTATCTCTAGCTCCCTTAGGTCGGTAGTAAAGAACACTAACGTAGTCGTACGTTCTACGCCTATAGAGTCGGCTAGGTATAGGCGAACTGTATACGCCCTATAGTAGTGTACCTCTATACCCTCGAAGTTCGAAACATCCGGTAGAGGCGTACTAATCTTCCTTAAGCTATACTTAAGAGCTAGAGACTAGGAGATTACGTTGATATCCGCCCTATTGTCTAGTACGTAGGTTATAGCCGTCTTCCTACTAGCCGCTTCGACTACCCCTCGTAGGCGCTTCGCTAGAAACATATTAGCGCTATACAGTATCGACTCCTACTATACGACCCTTATATCTGTACATTAGCTATCTTCCTACTTAGTATACTTACTAGTATCGCTAGTAGCTGTAGTAGTAGGCTTCTTCCTACTTACGCTAACCTTATAGGTCGACGCCTACTTACTGTCTTGCCGATCCGGGTAGTCCCTACTATAATAGCCCTTCTTGTAGTATCTAAAGCATTCGACTACCGAATTAGTACCTGTACCGAACGAGCTCTTCGACTACGCGCTGCTGTTACCTCGCTAGTTCTCCGACCTAGAGTTACGTCGCCTCTTGGAATCAGACTACCTATCCCTATACTTAGCGCCTCGCTTCTACAAACGCTTACTACTACTACCCTTACCCTCTGTAGCCTCTAGCCTCGTTACTAAGGACACTAAGTCCTTACGACGTATAGGCACGTTATAGTACGAGATAATCGCTGTACGCAGCGCTAGCTTTAGCTTTGCGAGGAGGTAGCGCGTATACTACTAAGGAGTATATAGCTGTATCTACTCCTCTAGGGTTACTAACTCTATAGCAAAGGCTTAGGCTAACTAGTGTTCGCCTTGCCTCGCTGCTTCGTACGCAACGGTTACAGAGAGGCTGTAGTTTACTAGATCCTCGACAGAGTCTAGTACGAAGTTCTTGAAGGCTACCTACAAGTACTCGCCGAGCTCGTTTATACTGTAGTTATAGTACTAGGTCTCCTGTAGCTCGCCGGCTAGGAACATAATACTATACAGTACTATCTTACAGTCGTACCGGTACGTATCTATCGATAGGGCGAACACTAGTTCTAGGGATCTAATAAACTCCCTCGCTTCTTTAAGCGTTCTACCCTTGAAGCTATTAGGCTCCTTAAGCCTCGGCCTATTGGCTAGGGGTCGTAAGGAGTAGGAAGAGACCGACGCAGCCTCTTCGACTTCTCCCTTACTGTCTGTAAACAGACTGCGCCTCGCTGGCGTCGTACTAGTGTATCGACGCCGCTTTAGTACCTCAAGCTACTCCTTAAGAGTCAGGATCTAGATCTCCTCCTACAGTAATTCCCGGCGCTAACGCTAGCGAGCTGTACGTTCCTCGAGGTCGCCCTTAGAAGCGTCGGTTCTACTATTAGCGTTATTAGCACTATACTAATAGGTATCGAGTCCTACCTCTTCGTCCTCCCTAGGGGTCTGTACCTTGCTGCTCGTATCTTGCGCCTCACCGGCGCTCAACGTACACGACTCTAGTTTACTACTTATAGGAGGTATCGCGTCCTATAGGTTACGAAAGGGGGGGAGTAATCAGAATTAATACAGAGGGGGAATATCTAAAAAAGATATCTCGCAGCATATAGGACAGCTTCCTACTAAACGATAGGTTTCATTATAGGCTAATTGCTGCTTTTCTCAAGTGCTACGTAGGCGGCACGCCTGTGTATACACTACGCTAAGCCTCGGGCTTGTCCTACTACCTAAGGCATCCCGAGCCTCAGGCCTATAAGGTAGGCTTTCTATACTGCTCCGCTATATAGCTGTATTAGTTAGCCCCTCGATCTAATAGGAGGAAGCCTACTATAGATCCGGTCCTAACTACTCCTCGATATATATAGGACTAGTTCTTCTAATATCGCTATAGGGTATAGTACTTTCAGTATAGATATGCCTATACTATAGGTTCCTAAGGGTTCCGTTGTAGAGACGAGGACTATAACTACTAATATAGAGTAACTAGATTGTCCTATAGGCAAAGGCGTAAGAAGGGTAGGTAAGTAAAGCTATTAGATCTAGATAGTTACTTTACAAACGTTGACTTTATACTAAACAATAGGTACTAGGAGTAGGTATTTAAGGCGCTTAGTAAAGTAAAGGCTAGCCTACAAGAGGAGTTTACGTAGGATAATATACTAAAATATACTAGCGATCCTAGTACATAATATATATTAATATTTAACCTTATTCCTATAATCCTCTAAGATATAGTACTAACCCTCTTCGCTAAATATATTAACTAGTAAGAAACCTTACTGAAATCTAGAGAGGGTACAAACTAAGACCGAATCTACTAGCTAGTAAACTAAACCTCTTTACTTATATAAGGTATAGTATACTCCCTATAATCCTCTAAGATATAGTACTATAACTCTTTGCTAAATATATTAACTAGTAAGAAACCTTACTAAAATCTAGAGAGGGGACAAACCGAGACCGAATCTACTAGCCGGTAAACTAGACTCCTATAATTAGCTAAGATATAGTAAACTTCCTATAACCCCTTAAGATATAGTACCGAACTTCTTCGCTAAATATATTAACTAGTAAGAAACCTTACCGAAATCTAGAGAGGGAACGAACCGAGACCGAATCTACCGGCTAGTAAATCGGAGCCTACCTAGCTTGTAGAGACGTAGTAGATACGTAGATAGTATATAGTTAAGCCTTCGAAGGCAAGGGAGAGGTCCGACTCCTGTACCCTACCCTAGCGTTAGTGTATATAACGCGCTAGGAGGATATCTATAGTATAGATAGGTTAGCTACTCTATATACGAACTAAGCGGTAGACCTTAAGGGGCCGTTAAGGAGGTAAACTATAACCTCCCTCTAGTAATACCTAAAAACTACTTAGTAGCGTAAGGCCGTAAAACTCTAACCAAACCCCTGGGTAGAGGGGGTAGAGCGGAGGACTAGGGTAGTCCCGTTATACTACTAGCCTATCTATCTACGAACCTACCCTGTACAATAGCTGCGGGTTACCCGGCTTTTACTAGTACCGAAAGGAAACTAGATAGGTAGACTTCTCGAAGGCGATATTCTAAGAGTATAAGCCGAGGATACTACTAGTATCGTAATACTATCTACTAGATACCCTAGGCTAGCGGCTATCCGTATACCTAGGCCGGGAAGATCGGACTTAGTCTGTCCGTATTGTACTTATACGGGCTAGGAGGCTCTCAGGCGGCCCTAGGCGTTGAAAGGTACCGGCGGTTTAGTCGCAGATATTAATTTTACCTTCAATGGATATAGGCTTTCGCTATTGACTAGAACCCCTAACCCTAACCCCCTCCGTATCAGAACGCGTTTGACAGTATAACTCCCTCTTATAGAACGGTGTAACTTAAAAATTCTACAGCAGATACTGCGGATTCGCCACGACCTATCGTACAGGCATCTTTCTATGATACATAATCCCCTCTCATTTCGTTGATAACCATGCGCTGCCTCTGCGCACTCATCTTCTCGAATCGATCAACGACCATTGTGAACGTCCCTCTCCCTCCCGTCAAGCTACGCAGGTGCTTCAGATACCCGACCATCTCTTTCAGTGGCACACGAGCCACAATCTGCTTGATTTCGCTACCCACTCCGGCAATACCGGCGGATAATGCATGACCGCCGGCAAACGGATCTGGAGGCGCGTAGATCTTTGCGACGTCAATTTCCAGGCCTTGGTCTGGGCTTGGAGCAGACTCATCTGAGCCAAGCGAGATGACGCTCCCGCCGCGCGAGCTGGAGATGTCTTGGACGACATTGCCGAGGCTTGCTCCATCGACGCTAATGGTAACGAGCATTACTGGCTCCATCATTACTGGTTCGCTAGAGCTTCTGCTGCTTTGGAGAGCTGATTGAACGGCAAGTCGTGCAGCAGAAGATAGGGCTGCTGGCGTGGTGTTTGGGAAGAGGTGTTGGGATGGGTCGAAAGTCACGCTGATCTGTGAGGAGTGGACAGGGTAGCCGTGGGCAGGTCCTCGGGCAACGGCTGCTGATACGCCATTTAGGATCGACTGAAGTACCGTCGGCAGGGAGAGGTAGTCCGGCAGTCCAGATTGACCTTCGTCGATCGGCGTACCGTCAAAGCTCAGCGTTGGAGTGGAAATGGAGACACAATTGCCATCGGGCAGGGCAATAACATGGCAATGCTCGTCAGGCTGCCAGATTTCGTCTTCTTTGGCGGGCTCGATCGCGGCAGAGCAGGCAGCTTTGGAGCTCTTCCCGGCGACGTCCCGATCGAGGACTTCGGTCACTGTCTGACTTGCGGCTGTGACAGCTTCCCGATACCCAATCTCGATGCTTCCAATCCTTGCCTTTGCCTTGAGATTACCAACGAGCCTGTCTCTCGCGATCTCGAGATGCAGCTCGCCCATGCCAGCCAGGTGCGTCTGACCACTTTCCTCATCCATGCTGACATGCAAGCTCGGATCTTCTCGCAGCAGTAGGTCAAGCGACTCCCTGAGGTGCTTGTCCTCCGATAGACTGTTAGGCTCGATGCTGACGAAGAATACTGGGGGTGGCACATCGATGGGCCGGAGCTGTAGAGTGTTGACTGGGGGAGGAGGGCCGTTCTTCGGATGAGCGCCGGTGTAGCTGACGAGCGTGTCGCCGGTCCGAGCATACTTCAATCCGGGTATCACGCCGATCTGGCCGGCCGGGATGCTTTCAATGTCTACTGCATCGTTGGCGTACATCTTCAGCAACCGCTGCGCACGCTCCATGTTCTGCAGCGTCGTGTTCCAGAGTGCAGCGTTCCGATTGATGACGCCGGAGTAGACCCGGACATAGACAAGGACGCCTCGCTTGGCATCTGCGACGACCTTAAAGGCAAGGGCACAGGCTTCGAGATTCTGGAGAGCGAGGCTAGCGCGGTCTTTGCTGATCGTTTTCGAGCCCGATTTGGTTTTCGAAGGTGCTGCAGGTGCTACGAGCTTGCCAGACAGGAATGCGGAGAGACCACCATGTATCCCAGACGCCATGCTCACTTCTGGATCCGGTCGCTCGTTGGGAGAGGGTAGCAGGTCGACGACTGCGTCGAGCAGGGTTTGCACGCCAGTGTTTCGGAAGCTAGCACCAGCGAGTACTGGCACTACTGTCTGCGGAGATTGTAGAGTACACCGTCGAAGGCTTTCGATGATGTCTTCCGGAGCAATGGCCAAATGGTCCTCGTTGGCGTCCAGATACTTCTCTACCATGAGGTCGTCGTGTTCGGATAGCAACTCGACGAGCGCTACACGTGCCTTCTCGATCTCACCAGCCAACGCATCGCCGCCTGCCTTCAAATCATTCAGCGGCTTGATATCCACGTCCTTCCCATCGCCGCGGAAACCGAGCCCTCTCAAGCCGACGACATCGCCAACACCTTTGAGATTACCATCGACGGTCCACCAAGGAATGCCGCACACAGCTGGCCACACGCCAAGCCTCGCGCCCACCTCCTTGACTGTTCGGCCAAATGCTGCACCGTCTCGGTCAAGCTTGTTGACGAAGATGATTCTGGGGATCTGGTACTTCGAAGCCTGAGACCAGACTTTCTCCGTCTGAGCTTCAACGCCAGCCACGCCGTCCAAGATGCAGACTGCGCCGTCAAGTACGCGCAAAGAGCGGAGGACCTCGAAAGTGAAGTCTGCATGGCCGGGAGTGTCTACGAGGTTGATGTTATGTGGGACAAGGTGTCGGGGGCGCGCTGACGGTGGACAGTTCGGGTCTGCGTCGGCCCCCTGGAAGTCCGGAGCGGGAGGCCAGACCAAGGAGATGGCCGCCGATTGGATTGTTATGCCGCGAGCACGTTCGGCAGGGAGGAAGTCGGTCACCGTGCTGCCTTCGTCGACGTCTAGAAGCTGGTTTAGTCCAATTCCACTGCCACTGAGACCGCTAGAGTCCCGGCTCCGGGACAAGGCTGTGGCAAATACAGACCTCCGATTCGACGGGTGTACCCGCTGTAGTAGAGCATGCGCTCTGTCGTGGTAGTCTTGCCCTGTGAAGAGTCAGGGTTGATCCTTGAGACAAGATCCTCTAGACCTACGGCATCGATATGGGCTATAATGCCGATGTTCCTCGTCTTCGTAAGGGTGGCATCTGCCGTTTCCTCGCCGCTAGTGGCGTTCCCGCGGACGGAGGTTGCAAATGGTCGTGTGCGCCTGACCCTGTCCCCCCTGCCACGAAGCCATTGCCCGGGAGTACGCTGCCCGCACAGCCATCGCGGTGGCATCCCCTAGGCAGAACGAGAGAGGAATATGAAGCTGATATATGCGAGGCGGCGAAACACCGCGGGCTGGTGAGTGGTGGGCAGCTGCAGGCCTTGCCTTTCCTATTTGGGCTTGTCAGTGGAGTAAGTGGTCGATGCTTGGCTGGAACAACTCGGCGGAGACGTCTTCGCTTCGGCATGACATGACGATGCTGCCCTGGCCATGAACGACGACGACGGCGCTTTAGTGGCGAGTGAATCATCCAGTACGCCATCTCGTGCTCCGGATAAAGGCAAAGCCGCCGTGCGCGCCGCCCACCTCCGCTTGTAAGTGAGACACTTGCGCTGCCTGCCATACGCACTCGGCAGCACCGGGACGACCCACTGCGGCCGACCGGCACGTGTCTGGTCGATCGTGATGTGCATCTTGCTGACATCCACTGACGCCTTAGCCAACGTCGGCAGTCCGAACGAGCGTGGCTAGAGGGACAGTACCGCAGCGGCGACAACGAGGGCAGTGGGACACCCGGCATGGATTACTCCGGAGCCTCGGGCCAAGGCTCCAGCCCGTGGGCCAGCAGTCCGGAGGCGAGCCGGACGAGCTTCGGCGACGATGTCCCGAGCAGACCGCTGCCAGGGCCGGCGATGGGCGACGAGCACGAGGACGGGGCCAATGGCGCGCAGGGCGGATATGGTGGGGCTGGAAGCTGGTCGCCGGAGCAGCGCCAGCAGTGGCGGCAAGATCAGCAACAAGACGAACAGCAACATGACCAACAGCAATACCAGCAACAGCAGAGCTATGAGGAGAATCGCAGGCCGCCTTCAGCGAGGTACGTCCAACCTCCACCGCAGCACCAGCAAGCGGCCAGGCAGCAACACCACCCACAGTACAAATTGCAAGCCAAGATCACGGGACTGGAGCGAGCAGGAAAGAAGGACCCGATATTGCGTTTCGACGTCTACGTATGTCCCAAAGCCAATCTCATCGGTGTAAGCGCCGGCGCATGCTGACTTGGTGAATCCCAGACCAACCTGCCCAAGTTCAGGACCACCCAGTTCCGAGACATCCGCCGGACACACTCCGAGTTCGAGAAGCTGGCGGCTCACCTTATCGCATCGAACCCGGAGGCCCTCGTGCCTGCAGTACCGCCGGCGGCGACCAGCGCCGGCATGGGCACGGATGAAGATGAAGCGAGGACCAAGGCGGCGCTGCAGCGATGGCTCAACGTGGTATGCAGTAACGATGTGCTCATGCGGGATGAGGAGATGGTTTTCTTCGTCGAAAGCGACTTTGGCTACTCACCTGTGGTGCGCAAGCGACAACCTGCGACTGGTGTACGGAGGAAGATGCTGAAGCAATTCGCGCCGCCACCCGATGACACGCCGGAGCTGCTCGAAAGTCGACCAATCGTCAAAGCTTTCTACCTCAGCTCAATGGATGCACAGCAAAAGCTCGACCGTGTGGTACGACATCGCCGCTCACTGGCTGTGGCTGAGTCGGACCTTGGCACCAAAGTCGCTGCCCTCGCGGTGCAAGAAACGCATCCTGGCCTGGCGAATGCCTACCGCAAACTCGGCAAAGTCGTCCAATCGACTGGCGACATTCATGCCGCGCAAGGAACTGCGGAGGCAACCACTCTTTCAGACCCGCTAGCATACCACAGCAGCGACTCGTTCATCGTCAAAGAATCTCTCACTAATCGACACATCTTGCTTCGTGAACTCGTCCAAGCGCAACAGGCGACTCGATCGAAGCTTTCGGCGGCTGACAGACTAAAGGCAAGCTCGAGCGTCAAGCGGGAAAAAGTGGATGAAGCCATCTCCGCGCTGGACGAGGCGAAAAGCCACGAATCTTACCTACAGCAGAAGACGCAGCGTGTGACTGCCAACCTGCTTTTAGAGAAGCGAAAGTGGTTCGCTCGCACTGCCGCAGACCTCCGTTCAGCGATCCGCGAATACGTGATCCGCGAGATCGAAGCCGAGCGCCGCACCCTTGCCACCCTCGAGCAAGTCCGCCCCGACATTCGCAATGTAGATGCTTCTGGTGGCCTCTCCCGTCTCGGCCGCGAAGCTCATCCCGTCACCAGACGCCTTAGTATGGCGTCTTCGCAGGGTCCCAAAGGCGATGCTTGGTCGGGGGTTCCGAGGCGGCCGGACGGGCTGGGAAGGAGTATTTCGGGATCATTTGTGGGAGGTGCGGGTGTGCCGGAGGAAGCGGGCGAGGAAGGAGAGGAGGGCGCCCAGCCCGGGAGGAAAAGGGCGGTCAGTGGGGCGGGGAGTTTGGGCAAGGTGCAGGAGGAGGAAGATGCTGATCGGGTGGATGCTAGGAACGCTGCTTCGAGATTGGCGCAGACGACCTTCTGAGGAGAGGTGAGGCCGCTAAACAGTGAGTGTCAGAGCAATCTGGGCATGTGCTCTCCTCAGCAGCTGCGGAATTCCTGACTCATCTATTGTACAGTCTCCGGAGAACCAAGAGTCTTTCCGCAATCAAGGATCAGTACCAACACCGGCTCCGGGGATTGGCGGGCTGCGATTGTTTTGCGCTGGCCGTTGCAGAAATCAATTTCTGCTCCTGACCCCCAACTGTCCGGCCTGTCCACCTGCTGAATTCGGTCTTGGCGCCGTTTCATCAGGTTCTGGCAGCAGAAAGAGAAGCGAACATGCAGAGCGTGCGAACCCAGTCTCGGCCGGCCATTGCAACACGTGCATACCGCGCGCAGCCTTGTCCGGGAACGATTGGCGCGGAAAAAGCTGTTACAATCAATCAAAAAATCAGAGTGACATTCTATCAAGCTTTTGGCAAGCGTCCGCAGGCTTTCCCGCACCTGCAAGGGCAGCCTTCCTGCGGACCCTTGAACCTCATGCTTTCTTGCTTACGGCGCCGCAGACCTCTGCTTCTTGGTTTCGCGCACACATACTCAACACGTGGGTTTGTTCCAAACCTCCCTATCGTCTCCGGCGTCAATTTCAGAATGGGGCCTTCCTGCAATGCACACCTGCCCTCGCCTGCTAGCGGAGTCGGTGTCCACCAGTCTTGCCCGGGAGTATAAGCACCGTATTGCGCCTTCCAACATTTACGGCCCAGACAATTGTTATCTTTGCTCGTGAGCTAGTAGTCATCATGGCATCTGTACTGAGTTTCTTAGGCCCTCTCGGCGCCCTCGTTGGCGGCGCTGTTGGTCAGACCGCGCTGGAATCCAACCTCACGACCTTCATGTATCCCGACAGCAGTGTGACGGCGCAGTCTGCTTTCGTTGTCAACGGATCCCGGGTTGCGCCGAAGGGAGCCGAGATCTTGACTGTTGGCGTGATCGGAGGTTTGTCGGTGTTTCGATATCATCCGGAGACGACGTTCTCGCGCGTTGACGGCTGTGTACAGACTATGGCTGGACGGGTTGGAAGCCTTCGCCGGACAACTTCTGCTTCGATGTCATGCCGCGCTTGGAGAAGATGGGCATTGCAATTCCAAATGAGGTCCGGAATGATTGTGATCCGGGTGACAAGCAATACATCACGAATGCGACTCAGCTGCAGAGTTAGTAGCACTGCTGATTTGCGGATGGGGACTCGGCTGATACTTGGCAGTGGACACGTCGGCGTTTGTTAGGCAGATCTGCGCGATGAAGAATTGCAGTGCTTTTGTAACTCGCCGCCAACTTCCACTAGCTTTCGCGAGGAATTTGCTGACAATCACATGAGATCTCTGTCGGGGACAACTTCTACGACTCTGGCGTCGACTTCACCACCGCGGGCATCCTTCGCTTCCAGGAAGCGTGGGTCGACATGTACAGCCAAGGCGTCTTCGAATACGCTCCGTGGTATCAGTGCATTGGCAACCATGATGTTGTGCCTGGTCAAAGTGGCGTCGATTTCGAGACCAAGGTCGCTCCGGTCTATGACGATCGCTGGTACTTTGTGGGTTCTGTGAAATTGCAGATCATCTGGCATGAGAGGCTGATTATAGCAGGGGACCGAAGGCAAGCCGTACTACACCTACGATCTCGAGGGCAAGGACTGGGCAGCAACATTTGTCGTTCTGGATTCTGACTGCTTCGTGGAGTCTTACCAGAAGGTCAGGTCGTGTTGCTTCTCCGATGTTCCATTGTAGCTAACATCATTTTGACCACAGGATACCTCGGTGTACTTCAACTCCTACACCAAACGCTGTCACGAATCGCGACAGGAGCAAGTAGACTTCCTCTCGAAGACCTTCAGCGAGTCCAAAGCTGAATGGAAGTTCCTGCAAGTTCATCACCCGTACTACTCCGCCGCGGAGAACGTCACCGACCTGCAGCCTCTCATCGAGATTGTTACTAAGCACCATGGCACGGTTCTGAATGGCCATGATCACTGCATGGGCCACTTTTATGGCAACAACACCAACTTTGTCCTCTCCGGGGGTGCTGGCTACCCGCAAGCTGGCGATTGCAACAATGGCGCTGCGCCGGGTCCCTACGCCAAGTTCTTGGGTGCCAATTCTCTCAGCGGTAGGTCGTCCGAATTTGGACATCCTAAGTACCGTACAATACAATATGCTGATATACTTCCGACGCAGCTGCGAATGGGTTCGCGACGATGGACATCAGCAGAGACGTGGTCAATGTCGAGTACTATCTTCGCGACATGACTTTCGAAGGTGGCGACCTTTTCAAGGTGCCGTACGATCTGAACCCGTCGTACGCATTCCAAATCACGGAGCACGCTTGTTAAATCTGAAAGACATCAATATGGGTGGGAGCCATCGAGGCGTTCGGCGAGGTCGGCTCTGCCTTCGAAAACGTAGAGAGTATTAACTTCGGCAACCGAGTATGATGCTGAAGAGGTGGAGATCTAAGTTAGCAGACCGTCGAGACGACAGTCCGCTACTTGAAGCTCGCGACCCAAACATCCATCGCTCTCACACCTTTCTTGCCCTCAGGCACAGTTTGCAGGCTCGCCTCACATGCATCTTGAAGAGCAAACACAACGGCTCTTTCTCGTTCGTCGGCGACCATATCTTGCACCTCGTCCGAGAAGGACTCGGACAGAGATGCTGAAACCTCCCACTGCCCATCTAGTAGTCCCTCTTCCGGTTGCACCAAAATCTCACGCTCCAGCTGCCAGCCAGCTTTGACCGCCAGTTCTCCCAGCCTTTTAGGCGCGAGCAATGAGCGGATATTTGAGTGGCTCTGGGTCTTTCGACACTCCAGCGAAGCTTGCGCCAGAGAGGCAAGGACATGTGTTTGGGCGGATGGCTGACTTGCCACCAGTGACCATTCAGCGAGGAGGAGACGCTTGCTGTGCTGCTTCAATGCGCGGAACGTCTCAAGTATCAGCGTCGGAGAGGAGAAGTACCAGAGGCAATGAGCCAGCACTGTAGCGTCGAAAGCCGGTGCAGATGAAGGTCGAAGAGAAGCCAAGTAATCCAGGGGTGACTGCTGAACCCAAGTGATCCTCTTGCCCAATGCACCTTTGGAGATGTGGCTTTGAGCCTGGCCCAGCGTGTATGGGGCACCGTAGGTAGGCTCGGCGGGATCGACAGCCACCACCGTGCCATCATCACCCGTGACAGCAGCGAGGGCTGTCGTACAGTCGCCTTGGCCACAGCCTAGCTCCAGTACTTTAGATCCTGCATCGATTGCCCATTGCTCGATCAAGCTCAGGCGGTGCTGTGTTTGATGGTACTGGAGGCTGAAGTTTCCCGGGTCGTGGAGCGAAAGGCGTGCGATCGCTGCGGCGTCGACCTGGGCTGCCATCTTCTACTTGGCGCGGCCGCTTGCCTGGTGTGAGGTCTTGATGCCTCGCTCTCACTGTTTTGCAGCCGCTGTGGGTCATGTGAGTCCGAAATACAAGGGGGGCCTCATGTAGCTGTCTCGTGGGTCACTATCGACACGAAACGCTTCGCGCTTGCAACTGCCCGTTTTGAGGTGTTTCAGTTCGGCTCAGCTGCATCTCAACGTCGACAATGCCCGTGCGTAGCGTCTATACTCGCTGGAATGCCTCATTAGTCGGACCGCAATCAATACTACAACGCCTTCGAGCAGCTACAATCCGATTCCATTTCGTGGCAATGGCGACCTTCAACTTGGCTAGTGTCGACTGTCCGCACCCGTTCTCGGCACAGACTCTGTAGCAATTTCTGCAATCACGAGAAATGATTGAGTCGCCTGTCTATCCGTAAGCAAGACGAAGAGCAGATGTCCGGAGTGCCGTCCTTATCTGCTCCTCCCATCCTGGACCAGCGCAACATCAGATTGGTTGGCAACTCTCCCCGGTCCCACAACCAGCATCCGGCTGTCTCACATTACTCAGCATTACTCTCGACTCCCGATGTCCATTGCCTCGAGCCTTTACCTCGAAACGCTGGCTGCTGCATTGCGCGAGCCGAGCCACCTTCAGATCTCGCGCACGCCCAAGCCCCTAAGGCCCCGGAGCCTTGGCGCGACGAGTACGGCAACCGCTGAGCCGTAAGCAAGCTGCACATGCTCTGCCTACGTACTAGTAAGCTGCGGTGGCAAAGTTGAGATACCACCTGTAATCTTCTCCACACCTCTTTCGCTTCGGCCCAGGGCTCAATACACGCCCAGGGTGATTGCAAAGTCCGGCAGCGCGAATGAAGCGGGGGCAACGAGTCAAAAGATGATCTGATGCCATCGAACCAGGCTGGCTCTATGGCGGGAGAACTGTGGTAGGCCTCAACCCTGATTACAACCCTTCGGGACAGGTACCCGGCCCTGGCATCAGGGGGTGTTTAGGCTTGGAACTCGATCATGCTCATATAGCAAGGCGTCTTGCCGAATCCCAGCTCATCCGCGAGCCCCCCGAAGCTACACTGAGCGTGTCAATATACGACAATGGCTGTCGAAATCTTCTACAGAGGTTGCTGGACATTGTCAGGGATGGATTGACCCTTGGCGTCCCGAGAAGCGCAGTTAGGGAGGCGTTCGGGAATTCGGTGTGTCACACCGCTGTCGGCATGCGTGAGCCAGTCGCGTAGACTCTCTTTGGCTGGTCCATGTCTTTGCGTTCGGGGTTGTCGTGGTCACGAATCAGATCGATTTCTCCTTGGCTGCTGCAAGAGGCAAGGGCAAGCCAAGCTCGTGCTGGGCTTCCTATAACTTGGTAAGACGAAAGAGATCAAAAGAAGGATTGGAAAGTCCTTGCCTGCAAGTGCCAGGGAGTTGAGATGTGTAGAATGCGAGTTATGATGTCTAGATATACACAACCTCGCAAGTACGAACTCTAGTGGCCCGCATGCAAAAGTTATCGGACAATGTATTTGTTCGTATCTCGCAGACATGTACGTTCTTTGCAGCGACAAAGGACGCGATGATGCCAACATAGAATGGCTCACATCAACGCATCCCGTCCCGCCCATATCTCAACGTCTCAGCAGCCTTCGCCGGTGTCCTTTTCTCGGCCTATGAAGTCAATCTGCATCCTTAGGCCGCTTAAATGTGGTCACACCGAGGTCGCGGCAGCCTCTAACAGGTGGCGCTAGAGTGGCCCGGTTGTGGCTACCATGTGCACCTGGTGCTTGGGCAGGTACGTTCGCAGAATGCGTCACGCTTTGACACTTCAACATGTTGGCTGGATCCGATGGTCCGATGTGACACGTGTGCGGGAGATTTACCACAATAGGACGACAACAATGACGCCGAGACCTGAGTCTGCCGGGTATGGGTGGTAAAGCTTGTCTTTGCGCTGCTAAGGGCTGAATTGTTTGAGCTACGATGGCGTGGGCTTGTCCGTCTGCTGGCGCGATGAGAGATGCAGTGGTTGTTTCAACAGGCCCCCAAACCTGTGATCCTCCCATTGAGATGGCAATGAGGTTTACGATGTTGTCGACATCCATTTATGCACTCCACCCTTCACACCCTCATCAGGCCCTGAAGACTCGGACCTTCTGCCTAATCCCCTTCCGACACACCGGACAACCTGCGGCCCGCCTTGGCCTCGTCCGATCATGTTGCATGACGGGAGAGTGCTGCTCAGAGCACCACTTACACATGACAAGGTGCCCACAAGGAAGGCAGGCGATCTCTGCAAGCTGCGTAAAGCAGATGCGGCACTCCATGCTGACATTCATGTCCTCGTCGGTCTTGGGATCCGGGCGGCCTGTGTCTGGTGCATCAAGACCAACTTCTTCTTCTTCATGGTGAGAGGAGTCTCCAGAATCGTCATCATCATCATCATCATCATCATCACCGCCGAACAGGCTGATGCTGAGAGGGCGATACGTTGTCGAACGCAGTGCGCGCTCATCAGCGGTATTCCCTTGGGGCCACCAGGCATTCTCACGCAAGCGGTCATAAGCGGCGCGCGTCTCGTTGTCTTGAGCAGCCATTCGCTCCATGAGCGCCTGAGGGCTGGTAAGCATAGCCGTCCGACCAGCTGCGACAGCAAATGCCCGATTGGCGCGGCGTTGAGCATCAAGCTCTTGCCGAGAGTGATCGCCCTGCCTTGCGCGTGCCTGCCGTTGCTCATCGATCTCCTGCTGCTGGCGATCTTCCGATGGTGCGATAGTTGGCATGTATCCTACCAGCAAGTGACAGGGTGTCAGGGTCCTCCAGCATCTGAATGAGCCGGTGGACGTTCTTTCGGACGCTGACCCGTCTTTAGCTGATACAGCTCTGCAGCTTTTGCGAAGCTGTCAATCCAGGTACTTTGCTTCGAACTTCAGCGGACATCTGGAACGCCTCCGCCATGATCTCCACTTTGTGCGTGAAAGCAGTGACTGGTGACGGAGAGCGCCAGGCTGAAACGCGATTTGTTGATTCCGTTCCCTCAATCTTTGAAGCCGAGCTGCCGGTATCTCGGCGTCCCAGAGGTGCGCTTCTGTATTGAGGAGTCCTCGCACCAGTCTTTGGTCATCTGTAGTGAGGGTGTGAATCGACCAGACCGCTCAGGCATACCTTGTAACGGTTCAGCTCAAGCAAACCTCCATCGCTTTCGTACCTTTCGATGGCAGCTTTTAGCACAAGCTCTGCGTCCAACTGCCAATCGCTCTCAGCAGTCGGCACTGAGGAAGCTAGAATAGCTTGCTCCGGCAGTGAAGGGTCAGGCGCGGACTCTCGAGTGGCGGTGTCGAAGAGTGGCCCCGTCCCTGACGCTGGGGCGGCAAGTCTTCGGCGGTGATGAAGTCCCCAGCCGGGCGTTGAGTCCAGTCTTGCCGCCGCAATAGAGCGTAGTACTCCTCAATCTCACTCCTCGGCTCCTCAGGTGGCTCGTCATCGGTTTGCAGTAGTGGCTGACTCAGCTGTGGTGGCCTAGGCACACCCCAAACATCTCGATCCCACCCCTGCGCCGCAGTAAGCTGTCTTGCTTGCTGCACTCCACCCGCTTCTTCGTCGGCCAGAACGCGGCGCAAAGTACGCTCCTGTTGACGCACCTCCTCCGCCGCTCTGAAGCGTTCGTACGCTCTACTGAACATGCCGCCGATAGGACTCTCGTAATTCTCGCCAGCTGCGACCATCTCCTCGCGGGTGCCAAAGATTCGCATGTAGTTCTCGCCCGTACGCTGCTCGCGCTGTACCTGCTGCAGCCGCTGTTGAGAGAGCCGGAACTCTTGGTCTGCATTATCGAGCTCGGCGGCTGCTTGCTCGCGGTTGCGGCGTGCCTCTTCCATTTCTCTCCGGGCATCGTCCACACGAGTTTGCATGTTGGCCAGAGCCCGGTCGTTGGATAACATGTTGCAGTGATAGTGAGTGCATTAACGCCAGCGATAGCCTCACGCGCCGCTTCGGCGGACGCGGGACCGCTGATGGCGTCGATGCGGTCTCGAGAGATGCCAAAGGGCCAGTAGCCACTGGTGCTCGGGCACCATCTCGCCGAGATCCGTTAGCCCAGTGATGACCCGTTCGATGCCGTTCCGCATGCGATGGAGCTCTCGGCGCAGGGCTGCTATCCGGCGTGCTTGATACTCTCGGTTCCGAGTGCCGGCTGCTGTCATTACTTGGGAGTGAATGTTGGACCGAACAGCCGGGAAAGGAGCACTGCTATCCTGTGTCTGATTTTGGTCCGCAGTTCCGCTTTCCCAGGCCACGGGCTGCCGCGCTGAGCTGCTTGTTTCCTCTGCTACTGCGTCCTCGAACATCTGATCAAGTGCTTCATCCAGACTGGGTCCAGTGTCCTGCTGCTCCTCGATCTGGACTACGGTCTGTACGGGCGCAACTTCGCTCGCTGCTCTTCCAGCCCTCAGCTCGTCGAGTGTTCGCGGCAAACAACCAGGATCAACATCTTCGAAGTCTTCCCCAAGCACCGCCACCCGCTCCTCCGTCCCGTCCTCTTTCTGCACAATCCTGTATCCTCGGTGGAATTCGTACCACCGCTCAAGAAATTCCGTCTGGTCGGGCACTTCGGGTATCCTCGTCTGCGCCGGCCTCAGACCCGAGACGGACACCCTCTGCTCCCAAAACTCGCGGCAGAACCAGCAGTATCGCTGCCATCGTGTACCCCATGGCACGAAGCCTACACCATCGACGTATGTGCTGTATGAGCTTGCATGCGCTCTCTCATCTGCACAGGCGCAGCAGCGAGGTATCGAGGATAGGCGGCAAGAGGCTGGGAGTTTGTGCTCGCACTGACCCGGTATTCGCACTTCGCCACCCGTCAGAGTGCCCATGACTAACTCCTTCTAACGCATTCCTGACAATCTGAAGGGAAAAGACCGAGGCCCGTAAAGCAGAAGGTCAATGTTGCTTGGAAGGTCATGTCATGCCGGCCGGCTGTGTTGGCCTGTGCTTTCACTTTCACTCTGACGCTCTTTCCCTTCTCGGCCACACTTTCCTTTCCCCTCTCAAATCGTCTATACTTTCCGCACGGCTTAGCCACATCACCCGTCATTGCTCGGGGGTTTCGGTCCGGCCTTGTGTTCTTGCTCATGTAGATGCCACCGCGCATTGCTCAAACGTTCGTCAACCGCAACGGTCCTGCTCCAATCTCGGCATTCGCGGGAGACTTGCGCATGAGAAAATGGTCTTTTATTACTCTACTTGCATGGAAATCACATCAGAGCACACCCCAGACCCTTGGATAACCCAGCACAATGGAACATTCTACTTCACGTTCACGGGCAATAACCGTGTACCGATGTGGCAAGCCAGCAGCCTCATGAACTTCTACGACCGTTTCGAGCGTTGGCCTGTGTTCAATGCGAGGTCTTCCGGACCGCAGAGCGAAAGACTATGGGCACCCGAACTGCACCTTCTTCGTGGGCGATGGTACATCTACTTCGCTGCAGCGGACCGGCTATATGGCAATCGCAGCCACCGCATGTACGTGCTAGGCGGTCCTCGCGACGGCCAAGATCCTCATGCCGGTCCCTGGGAGCTGCTAGGCTGCATCAAAGGCATGGATCAGCGGCAATGGGCAATCGATGGCACAGTCTTCGAGCTTGATGACAGACTGTACTTTGTCTACTCTGGCTGGCCGCGCAAAGAATGTTCCGAGTACGGCTGGGAGAACCGTGACGAGAAGATACAGCAGCTCTTTATCATCCATCTCTCTGATCCTGTGACAGCGAGCAGTGATCCCGTCATGATCAGTCATCCTTCCAATTCATGGGAACGGCTTGGCGAGGCTGGCGCAGCCATCAACGAGGGTCCGCAGTGGCTCGAATCCCCCTCTGGACACTGGCGAGGCTTGGTGTTTTCTTGCTCAGGCAGCTGGACGAAAGACTATAAGATGGCTACTCTAGAATACCGCGGACCCAGTCCGATGGACCCAAGCAGTTGGGTGAAGTCAGAACGACCCCTGCTACAAAACCGGCCAGATGGTCTTGGTCCGTATGGGCCTGGCCATGGCTGCTTCTTACATGCCGGCGGCGAGACTGTGGCTCTGTTTCACGCCACAGACCGTGACACTGATGGCAATCGAAACCGTCGATGTCGCATGCAGCGAGTCAGTTGGACGCTGACTGGTCCTGATATGGGCGGTTATGTTGGCGCTCATGTTGATGACGCGGACGCCTTCCTGGCTTCTCTCACCCCGGATACAGAGCTTGTTCGGCTTGTAGGAGGCTTCAAGAGCACTAGAGATCCCGCTGATCGTGGGACGTCTCTCCGTGAATGATCGCTTGAAGGTTTCAGGACGGCAGCATCCGGTATCGGCTGCGATCATCCTGCCAAGATCGTAATTCCCCGCATTCGTACTGCAGACGAAGGTGACCAGGCTGGTAAACGAGTCAAGAGGAAGCCCGCTTCGCATCATCGAAGTAGCCAGCAAGGCAGCTGCATATCATCTCGCCGAGGGCGGACTCACCCCGCAGACGATCACAATCCATACGTCAACGGGCGCTTGGTTCGACTTCAAGTAGGCGACTCCTCAGCTTTCGGTTGCTCTGCTACCTTTGCTCTAGTTGATCCTCCCATTCAGTGACGAAGATGCAATTGCAACGACTCACTCTACTGGCCGCAGTTTGCAGTGCCGTGGAGCTCACGATCACGACTAGAACCGGAACGTTCTCGGGCAACCTCAATGATACCTACCCTGATGTGAGGCAGTTCAAGTGGGTGCCGTACGCCAAAGTAAGAAAGTCTATGAGCCTCGCTAGCCAACAGCAAGCCTCACGCATACTTTGCAGCCTCCAGTCGGGCACAAACGATGGACGTCTCCAGAGCGCCTAGACAACGACTCGACGCTGTACGAAAGCATCACATACGGGCCGGCGTGCTCGCAGTACGTCTCGGCAGTGCCATCCGTCTGGGCTCTCAACATCACCGGCAACCTCATCGTCAACCACGGAGAAAATCTTCTTGCTGGTCAAGTTGCCCAGAACTCCGCAGAAGATTGCTTAGGTCTTGGTATCTCACGTACATCGCACCCGGCCCAAATAATTGACACTGACAGGTGACAGCCATTTGGACTCCCGCTAACGCCTCAACCCACTCGAAATTACAGTCGTCGTTTTCACGACCGGTGGCGGCGATCAGACAGGCGGCATCAACATTCCCACACAACTGCCATCTGACTTAGTTCACAACACCGGCCTGATCGTCATAACGATCAATTACCGTGTCAACATCATGGGTTTTCCCAATGCCAGGCCAGAGGTCTCAACAACACCAACTTCGCCCTTCAAGACCAGCGAGCCGTGTAGAATGGGTCATTGAGAACATCGAAGCTTGGTGGCGATCCTGCACAGGTCACCCTGTGGGGTCAGTCTGCTGGAAGTGGTCTCTCAGATTGTATCTCTTCGCCTATCCTGACAATCCGTTGATACGTGCTTCGATTTCAAGGTCTGCCACTGCGCTGGGATACCCCAGCAAGAATGTCGACTATGCTGGGACGAACTTCACCTTTGTAGCCAAGGCAATGGGCTGTGATTTCGAGGATGCCGCGCTGGAGTTGCAATGCATGCGACAGGTCCCGATGCCTCGCTTGATCAATTTCATCGGACATTACCAGGACAACTCGACGCTAGTGAACACTTCGCAGCCGACACTGAACTTTGGAAGACAAGGTAAGTTGGGCCATGCAGAAAGTCGAGAGCCCTTGCTGACAGTGCTATCTCGTCTACTGACGACAAATACGTTTTCACTGACGCCCAGTACCTCGCCAAGTACGCCAAAGGCGACCTTGCAAAAGTACCGAAGATGATCGGCACCACAGCTCGCGAAGGCGCTCCGCTCCTCCTTGGCCCGCGAACAGCGTCAGCGGAGGCCCGCCATTACAGTCGATCATCGCCACCACGCTGAACGCCTTTGTCTGCCCAAGCTATAACACCAGCCTGCAGCGCGACAAAGCCGGCCTGACCACCTACGCTACGAGTGGGCGGGCAACTTCTCGAACATCGATGGCGGAGTGACGTGGCTCGCGCCTACCACTACTCGGATTTGTACATGTTCTTCGGCACGTATCCGATTGCACCTGGCCCGATCCCAGAGTTTGATGTTGAGACGTCCAGGACGATGCAGAATTTGCTGAGTGCTTTGTGAGGTATCCAGAGTGCTTGCCACGGCATGGCTGGCCGAATTACCGTCCGTTGGCGGCGAACGGAGCGAGCTGGTACGGTTTGGCGCAGATGGAAAGACCGTGCAAATCGTGAGCGGCGATAGTGTGGCAGGCGCGTGCCACATTCCAGGTGCAACGTACAACACCACGCCCTAGCTCCAGAGAGCTGGCGCAGCTGGCGTGGCACTGCCACATAGGCCCTTGTGCGCGCGGAGTGGAGTCCAGCCAGCCGAGCCCCAGCACCATCCCGTACCTGCTTCCTCCATAACGTGGGCTTAGTTGAACACAACAGTCTTGTGACCATTCAGGAACACCCTATGCTCACTCCACCACTTCACCGCCGCAGCCAGCACCTGACTCTCCACGTTACTTCCCTCATCCACCAACTCCTTCGGACTCATCGAGTGGTCCACTCTCGCGACCCTCTGCTCAATGATCGGTCCTTCATCCAGATCAGCGGTCACGAAATGCGCAGTCGCACCGATAATCTTCACACCACGTCGTAAGCCTGGTGGTAGGCTTTGCACCCTTGAAAGACGGCAGGAAAGAGTGGTGAATATTGATGATCTTTCCAGACATGGCCTCGCAGAGGGTTGGCGAAAGGACTTGCATGTAGCGCCAGCACGATGAGGTCGACGTTATTCTCCTTGACGAGCTCCAGGATGCGGCCCTCTTGCTGCGCTTGGTGTCCTTGCTGACCGGAAGGTGATGAAATGCAATGTCGTAGCTCTTGGCAAGAGATTCGAACTCCGGTGGTTCGACACAATGACCGCACTTCGATGTTGAGCTGGTTGGTCTTCTGCCGGAAAAGCAAGTCGTTGAGGCAGTGGCCGATCTTGCTGACCATGATCATGACACGAGGCTTGTGAGATTTGTGCACGATATCATAGTCCATCTTCAGCTCTTTGCCAGTTCGTCAAAAGGCTGCTTCAAGTGATCGGTTTTGTCAGCGTGGCCGAAGTGGACACGCATGAAGAATTTCGTCTGATCCGGATCGGAGAATTGCTGCAGGTCCAACACAGTCAGGTCATGTTTCGCCAGGATTCCGGTGACCGCATGGACGATGCCAGGCCTGTCCGGGCAAGACAAGGTGAGGATGTGGTCCTTCGACATTTCAATGGCTTGGCGTGCTTGGGTCGCGAATGTGAATTTCTGCTGCGGCACTATTCTGCTAGTGAAGACCGGCCTGGACAACGCGCGTAGTTTTTCTCAGAAATGCTGGACGGAAGATACAACGAGCGATTGCCATTGACATGTATGCGTCACACGAGACGGAAGAGGTGAAGTGCGAAGAGAATTGTGTGGATCTCCTTGTGGCAAGTCGGGGCGAGCACAGACGAAACTCTCTTGTCTTCCAACTGCCGGCTGATCTCGTCGCTCTGTGCCGGCAGCTTGATGATTGAGAGTAGCGACCAGAATGGGACGCACAACAACTCATGAAGCAGTCATCTGGAGCGGCATACACTCGTGATATTTGCTGCAAACGCTGTAGGTCAAGGTGGTTTACTCAGACAAGCAACAATCTAGCCCAACCAGTCCGCCGTACCTGTCGATCTTTTGTGTGGCTGCATGCTACCAGGGCAGCCTAGGAATCGAGTAGCGGGAACGCAGCACCGCCCTCCTCTTTTCAAAGCAACGCTCAAGTTTGGCAGCATATGCCACCGGGACCTTCATTACGTCCAGCGCCATTGCACGCTCGTCATCTTCCCCTCATGCTCCTCCTCATCTCCTCCAACTGTGCCGCCAGCCCCTGCACCATCTCCGTCAACTGGCGGTTCTCCCCACTAACTCCGCGACCCTGTCCACCCCTATCTCCCGCAACTTCTCCCTCATCTTCCCTCCACCCCTCCTGCTCGCCGCGGTCATCCTCTACACCCTCAGCCGTCCGGCCTAGTCGATAGAAGTCATGAGCATCACAAGTACTACCCTCTTCCCTACATCGGCCTCTGCGACTATTCAACTCCGTCTGTCACATGGTCACTACTGCTCGATCCATCCAACCCATCCATTACGCTGGAGTTTGGCGAAAGACTGCCCGTCCCTCCCCTCTCAATATGAGCAAGCCGAGCATCAAGTCGAGCATTGCCGCACGCATCTCTTCGCGCATGGCTTGCACGTCTCCGTTGCGGGAGCGGAGAGCCGAAAGGAGAGCGAGCACCTGGTCCATCTTGTCGTGACCGCTGGAGGCACTGTAGATGACGGGCTGCTCTTAGCAGGGTCGGGAGAGGTGGATAGGCGCGGTCCTTGTTGTTGGACGGCGGGCGCGTGGGCGTGGCGCAGCGTTGGCTGAGAGGTCGGGGATTTGTCGTAGATGCTCTTAGGGCGATTCCGGTGGTGTTGCGGGATTGACTGCTGACACCGTGAATGCCCAGCCCGCTGTTGGCGCGCTGGACTCTTGTATCTTGGAGCGAGCGATGGGGCTGCCTTGGTCGACCCGTTGTGTGCTGGCCTTCGGCGGCGGCGAAAGTCGTCGCCGGCAGATACTGAAGTGGCGAAGGCATAGCGCTCTTGTGCGTAAACGATGCCGGAGAGTGCTCTAATGCGCTATCAACTGGCGCAGCGAAAAGATGGGTGTCTGCTGACAGGCGCGCGCCATCAATATTGTGGCCCTTCGAGTGTGCAGCCATGCATAAGCGTCTGATCGTCGTGCTGCTGCATGTCCACCATATCCGAGCCGCCGCTGCTCTTTGCAGCCTTGCTGCCCTCCAGCAAATGCGCCTTCATATCTGGCGAAAATGAAGGATCCTTAGCCAACTCCGGATAACACATCTGAATCGTCCCAGCGCTCTCATCACTCCCTTTCGTCCGCTTATGCTCCCTGACACCACCTCTCCTCCTCTTTGACCGTCGGCAAGCCCAATCCAAAGCCATCGCATCGGCACTCATCCTCTTCGCCCTTCCCTTTCCCTTCACCATGCCCCACCTTCTCACCCTCCCACTCTTCCCCGTAAATACTAGGCGAATACACCGCCCACCGCCGGACTGCTGCGTATTTCAGAAGGCATGGAGAATCCCTCCAAACCAATCCCTCAACTCTCGCCCTCATTTCCTCAAAGGTACTAGCTTCCATCGCCTCCGGCACCACGCTCGCGTGCAAGCTGTAAATATTAGGTCTCGTGACCAGGCGCGCGGTCTCCCTGTGCCCGTAGCGTCCCGTCCTCGTTGGCGAGAGACAGCCAGTGAGCGAGATGAGGCCCAGAGGAGATTTGGAAGGGGTGTATGCCATCTCCCGCTTGCTTGCCGCAGCTGCACCGGCCGCCTTGTTTGCTGTGCGGTCTTTGTCTTTGAGCTCAGGCGGCGTATTCTTCGCGGGTGGTGTGGGAGGGACGCCGGAGTCGAAGTACTTCAAGCTTTGCGAGCGCTGAATCGCATGTTGGTGGTGCGTTGGCGGGCCGGAGTGCGCAGCGCCACCACGATCCGGCAGAGTCTGCGAAGCCATATGCGTAGAGCTAACGGGGACGTAACTGTAGTGCGTGGGGTCGGAGAAGGCGGTCTGTGGCGTCTTGCTAACACTGCCGCCAGTCCTCTGGCCCGACGCCGGCGATGGTGCAGTTTGCGACGTGGCTGTGTCGACGCTGAGCGCAGCTTTCTTCGCAGTGAAGAGGCTGCGCTTGCCCTGCTTGGACGGCGAGCGAGTGACTCCGTTTGGTTTGGATGGTGGAGCCCCAGCACCGCCTGCGCCTTGACCGGCATCACACCTGCCTCCTCCATCAAAAGATCCTCTGCGCCAACCGTCGTACTGCCGGAAGGAGATGCGCTCGTACGCCACCACCCGCCAGCTACTCAATTTAAGCTTCTCGAAGAAACCGCCCTTCCTCGTGGGACTCTTCTCTCCATCCTTGCTGCCGAGCGAAACCCGGCCTTTGCCCTTTCCGGGCGTCTTCATGATACCCTTCTGCATTTCCTTGCCCTTCTCGAACTCTCGCCGCCGCCAACTTTGGGCGTGGGAGCGAAGGTCTGGTACACCGGCACCCTCTCCTCGCTGCTGCCACTAGTTTGTGGTGCAGCTGCTCCCGCCTTTCCTCGATATAGCCGCGCGTTGTCGGCTCCGCAATTTCTGATCAATAGGCACCAAATTAAGTGGAGGGGTCTTGCCCGCATTGATGAAGGGAGACATCGTGGTCATGGAGCTGCCCCTGTCGACTTCATTGCCCCGATCACGCAATGCTGGATGAAGGTTCGTGGGTGGCGTGGCTTTCCGCCTCTGCACTTCAGCCTGGTAGAAAGCATTACTTTCCAGGCGGTGGCGCTCCATCCTCGCGGCTTGCTGAGCGAAGGCGTTAGGTCCAGGACGCGCTTCGGTCATGCTGGATGGCTCATCCTTCGGCGGCGATGGTGGACGAGGCTCGCGGTCGCCGGCGGCGGAGCGTGGTCGGTGATGCATATCCTGCTACACCTGCAAGCGCCTGTCAATGAGAATGTGATCGTGCGAGTGTGAAGCGATGCAAGACAATAGCAGATTCAACAATAGCGGCGATAGGGATGAATGAAGAAATTGGCGTCACTCGTGTGTTCGCGAAGAAGACCCTGGTGCCGTCAACAAACAAATCTCACGACGTAAGCGGGTAACAAAAGAGGAAAGAACGACTGAGCTGTACCCTCCTCGGGGACCTCGGCACCTTGATCGGGAAAGAAATGTTGGACGAATGCGTATAGGGAGATGGGCTACAATGATCAGCTTGTCGGCGAAGAAAATCGGCACAGACGCCTCGAATGCTCCTAATCCATTCTTTCACCCGCACACCGTAACGCCAGCACGCCCCAACGCTCAGGCTGCGACGACCGCGAATGGGTATGCGGGCTATAGCAAGACGCAGCCCTTGCCTTTTCCTACAAAACACGCAATGTCAGCAAATTCGCTCTCAAGCCCACGCGACTACCCGGAGGAGGGAGGGGGGGGTTTGATTTTCGTGACATACTCTTCTTCCCCGTCTTCGCCACCGGCGGCTCCAGCGCCGCCACAATGGCCTCGTCGAAAACATCCTTCAACTTGTACTGCGTGAGCGCCGAACACTCCACATACTTGACCGCACCCAGCTCCTTGGCCATCCTCTCGCCATCCTCCTTGCGCACCGGCTGCATCTTCTGCTTCGCCAACTTATCCCTCACCTGCGGATCGTCCCGGAGATCCGTCTGCGTGCCGACGATTAAGCAGGGCACGCCGGGGCAGTGGTGGTGCACTTCAGGGAACCACTTTTCTCGGACGTTTTCGAAGGAGGCAGGGGAGGTGACGGAGAAGCAGACGAGGAAGACGTCGGTTTGAGGGTAGGGGGCGCAAGCGGTCGTAGTCTTCTTGTCCGGCGGTATCGAACAGGCCGAGGGTGTAGGGTTCGTCGCCGATCCTGGCAGCAAGGTCAGTGGGGACGGGTGTGCCGTAGTGGAGGTGAGTGGCGCGTACATGACCGTGACAGCGTAGTTGTCAAAGACCGTGGGGACATATTCGGACGGGAATTTGTTGGTGGTGTAGCTGATGAGCAGGCATGTCTTGCCAACCGCACCGTCACCGACGACCACGCATCTGTTCGCAAGCACCAATGTCAGCACTCAAACTCGAATAAAAGCATTCCGTCTGTGCCATCTCGCCGAATTTGTAATTCTTGTCATGGTGCCAGCAGCACGAAGCCACAAATGCTGAGGCGGGACTGGCGGCATGGTGGGACAGGTGCCTCTACAGGTTGCCAGGGTGGCACCGGAGGCGAATGATGGTGATGTGATGATGATGTGAATGATATGATGATGATATGATGGGAAGGACGGATATGGGTGCTGGAGCCAAGTCCGCATACTGGGCAGCGCGAGGCGTGGACATGGAGGGAAAATCTTACTTTATCGTTGCGACCACCATTGTCCCTCACTTCTGGCAATGCCCGCGAGCTCCTCCGCGTGGGATATTCGGTCGCCGTCTCTCGCACTTGCCGTATCCGCCGGGGGGTGCAAGTAGGCAGGAGCGGCGAAGGTTGCCGTTGTTCAAGAGCGATCCGGCGCCTGTACTCGACCTCTCAGCATGCACGCTTTCGCGGGAGGCGTTACACGTGGAAGTGCCCGGGGTACTGCCGACTCTTTCTATGCCCTCCTCACACCACACGGGCGGGCGACACAAGCACCCGAATAGAGCCTCGTGCCCGGACGATTCTTTCTCGTGCGGTGTCTACTCGGCCCTCCCCAACTGTGCAGTGGAGTCGCACGAGCGCGCAGCGGCCGCCGTGTGCCGCCGAGTACAATCGTCCTGGGTCCCCTTTGCGAGACTTGCTGTCCGAATGAGATGTGGCTGTACCCTGTCGTAGTGCCGGGCGTGGGAAAGTTGAGCGAATGTGTGTGTGAGCTGTGCTCCGCCGAGACTGGGCCAGGGCGGACAGGGAGGCGAGGCGATGCAGGCTCGTACATTAGCTCCATCCTGCGGGGGATGTTTGTTGGCACAGGGCATGTTGCGCATTGGGAGCTTGGACTGCTCCGCAGACATCTCTGCCCCGCCTCTAGCACGGAGAAGACGTCTTTTCGCTAAATGCGATCGTGACTCGGGGAAAAAGCATTGAACCTGCGAGTCAATCGGCTTAGATTGTATTTCTGTACCTCTATGCAGTATAGATATGCTATGCATCGCTATGCATCGCCATGCAAGGCGTTTGATCATGTCGTCGTCCCAGCGCTCGTAGGCGCTTTTGCAGGTGACCAAATCCGCACCTTGTGCCCGATACGCCCAAACGCCACGCTCCGCTAGAAATATCAGGTTCATCCAAAAACATCGGCATCACCTTCGTCGTGGGTCTATTCCCTGCCTACTCGGAAGCAAAGCCTGCCTCTGGTCGCTGCCACCATAACCAATGGCTTCCGTATCATCGCGAGTCCTTCCGTTGCCTGCTTGGTAACAATGCCTGCTTCTGCCCGCTCGCTCTCATCGATGGTCGCGTCCTCGTCCTCGTCCTCTTCATCATCACCAAGCAACCTCGCGCTCGAAGGTCCAGCCTCGGCAATAAGTCCTGCTCCGAATGTCCAATGACCACGCCCGTGACGCCCTGATCAATCTCGTCGAGCTTGTGATTCTCCATGACAAGGCTGAGGAAGACGCACGGTAAGGCCATCCACACTGCCACCGTCAAGATGTTCGTCATGGTCTCCTGGTACGCCTTGTTGATCGCTACCCGCGTGGGGTCGCCCATCGGCCAGCCATGCGACGCCAGCCGAATGCTTCCGTATATCTCTTGCGCGCGGTCCTTGGTCTCCGGCGGTAGATACCTGGCTAATTTCTCCGGGACGGAACTGCTCCAGATAGCACCTGAGATGGCGGATCCGACTGCGCCGCCGATTTCGAGGAGGGTCAGGAAGGCGGCGGTGGTAGCAGCGACCTCGGAATGCCGTGCACTGGCTTGCACGCCCACTTGGGCCGGGCCATGACACATGCCTCCGCCGATGCCGATGAGCATCTGCGCTACCACGATCAGGGCAATGCTGCTTTCTTGTCGTCGCCATATTAGCATCAAGAATACCGAGGACGTAGACACAAGCGCCAGTGAAGACGAGGAAGCGGTATCGTTTTCGGTGTTTGATTGCCAACGAAGCCAGGATCGAGGTGATGGTGGCGGAGAAGGTGAAGACCTGGATGATGTGCCGGCGGTGCTGACTGGCAGGTCATGCACAACGAGGAGGTAGGACTGGAAGTACGGGAAGACGGATTGGTAGAAGGCGGCTGGAGACATGTCAGCCGACGACCATTTGGAACAACACCAGGCAAGTCTTACAGAAGTAAAAGAATGCAAAAGCTAGTCCAGCTAGCACCGTACGGTTCTTGAACAGTGTCCGCGGAAAGAATGCTCGCGGCGCCAGGGTCTTGCTCCGTTCCCAGAACGGAAATACCAGCACGCATACCGGCCCACAACCAGCATAGCCAAGATGCTCGGATTCTTCCAGCTCGCTCTCGATCCAATCGTAAGCGGGATGAGTATCAGTGAGAACCCCGCGCAGATCAGGATCAGTCCAAACATGTCCATCTCGATCCACACCGTCTTCGCTGCCTCCACCTACTCTTCCCTTTGAACTGACTTGGCGGCAGCAAGCCTTTCTTCGCAGCTTTCCTCTGATTCAGACATAGCGCCAGCGCCAAGGGTAGGAAAGCCACAGGCAGCACCACCGCCCAGATCGCATAGCCCCACCGCCATCCAATCCTCTCCAGTACCACGTCCGCCAGCGCAGGCCCAATCCAGACATTGACCAGGAACGGCACATCCGGCAACGTGACCACCAGTGCCCGATTGAGCAGATCCGAGGTATCAGCAATGAAGATCTGAATCAAAATCTGCAGGCCCGTCTGGCCCGCCGCATAGAAGATCTGCGCAGCAGCATAGGTCTTGACATTATTCGCGGCGGCCTGCTGAATATACCCAATCACATATATCAATACTGATAACGTGAAAGCCTCGAAGCGCCCGAACACATCCGCTATCTTGGACATAGGCGGCTTGACAACCGACAGCACCACTCCCTGCACCACCAGCACAGTCGAGACCAGGGAGTGCGCGGAGAACGACGAGGTGGCGTAGACAGTCAAATTCGTAGTCGTCTGGCTCTCCAGCGAAGTCGCCCATGCTGTCAGCGCGATACCGAGATAGGCGATGTAGAGTGCCGATTTAGTCCATGTCGCAGCAATCGCTTCCAGGCGCTTTACGCCCGCTTGAGCAGACCCTGTAGTCGAAGGGCACGGCGAGGGCGGTGACGGTGAAGGTCCCCGGCTCTCCCTTTCGGCTGCGGTGGCGTCGTCCATGTCGCTCAGCATTGCACGCGGCGGTCCAGCTTTCTCGTGCGGGGCGGTGATGCTGCTGCGGCGGAGCGGGACGGCTCTGTTGTAAGGCGAAGTCGGAGAAGCTGCACCTGGTGATGCCATGATTGTTCGCAGGGTCGTCGGCATCGTTGGGGGTGAAGGTGGCGTAGAGATGCTGGTCGGGGTCCATGCTGCCATGGAGGAGGCGGCGTGCGAGAGCGCAGAGTTATCTGATCGAGGGGAGATTGATAAGCGGGATGTGGAAGCGGCCAAGCAGTCGTAATTGCCCCACTTCACGTCTTTCTGCAGAAGCGGGGGCAGGACATGGAATGCTCGACTTCAACGACGATCACGACACGAATGGACGTGGAGGTGTAGCGAAGGACTCGAACAAACACCTGTAGAGGCCCGAACCATGCAGTCACAATATGACATGCAGGATGAGCCATCTGCCGGCTTCCCGGCGGCATCGCGTGCCGGGACGTCACACAGCCCGACCGGATTCGCTGTCGTCACCGTAGCCGCTGTCGCACAGAAGCATAGAGGTAGATCTTGATCGGTATGCGGCTTTGATCCCAGCATCGCATGCTCGGACCTTTGGACTGCGTCAAGCGCGGGTACTTCCGACAGACGCATGGCATGGCATGACCATGGTGCGGGAACGAGCACTTAGGAACGGGAGGCCAAGGACAACCATGTGCCGTGTTTCAGCATTTACTCTGCGCAGTATGCCAGAGCTTCATGATCATTCCGACTAGTAGGAAAGGCGGTCGCAATTCACGCCCGTCATCCTGAAAGCCATCTGCCCGTTCAGAGCAGCGATCAGCTGCACCCTTACTCCGCAACGCAGACCCACCTTGTCTCGCCAGTGTGCTGCCGAGCTCGACCTCAAGCCAAGCACCAGTGACGTGCCACCTGACGTGGATGTTAGAGTCAGCTTTCATGCCCGTCGGTGAAAGAATGTCAGTGCAAGTCAGACGTCGCCGGTCCGCGTGGCGTCCCTGCTCCGGCGCGTCGTCGACGGCAAGGGCCTCATCATCGGAGAAGTGAAGGGTGCGGGTGACAGGATGACGGTGACTTTTGCGGAGACCGGAGGAGAGTTCCAGGCTGCGGACATGGTTTTTTACTCAGGGCACTCTGGTGCATCGGACAACGTTGCAGCACTGCACTAGCGGACAGTCGTTCCTTCCAATTCTGCAAGTCGGGGCCTATCGTCAGCCATTAGATCATCCCAGCACCCTAGATCACAGCTGAAGTGGCGAGGAAGCCTTCAATAGATGCGTCTCCGTTGTCCGATCGATCAAATTGACGTAGAATGCAATCCCAGCAATGCACATCTCAACGCCTCCCCCTATCCCATGGTATCTCGTACAGCCAAAAAGGCATATGCCCACATCCACGACAAGGGTTAGAACAACCCTATGCCCATCAGACGTTGGGTCCATGATCCGTCTACCCAACCACTTTCGCTATCCCAATCCACCCACCATTTCTACTGATATCTATAGCAATGCCTCATCATCCTCATCCTCCTCCCTCATCCTCAACCCACCCTCCACCTGCACGCCCGCCTTCACCCACTCCATCTCCGCAATTTCCTCCAGTCCCTTGCGTCCTCTACTGACTTTCCGCAACAAGCCTCCGACCACCTCCTTCGCCCCTTCCCAGTCTTTCCCGCGCACAGGATCCCATTCACCGTACTCGTCACCGAAGCGGCACCAGATCCAATCGCAGCGCACGATACGGTGGGTGTTCCGACTTCGCTCGGGCTTGCCTGGTGGTGCGTCGAAGGGCAGTCTGCCCTCCATGAGAGCATAGCCAGTACGCCGAGGGCCCAGGAGTCGGTTGCTCGCCCATCGTAAGGTTGGCCGAGAAGGATCTCGGGGGCAGCGTAGTCTTCGCTTCCGCAGCGAGTGGTCAGCAGAGGTGATTCCGGTGGTGATGGGATGCGGCGGGAGAGTCCGAGATCGGTGAGCGTCACCAGAGGGGTAGGATGGAGCGTGGGTCGGTGATGGCGGCCAGCTGTTCCGTGGGTAAGTTGGCAAGAACATTCTCTAGCTTGATATCGCGATGGACGATCCAGTGCGCGTGCAAGTATCGGACCGCTGACACGAGCTCCGCGCACATGCGCTGCACCAGTGATGGAGTCAAGACCTCTCGCTTCTGTGACGCCAACCGAACAAGTCACCTCCGGGGCAGTAAGTCAGTACCAGAAGGGTGCGAGAAGAGGCGTGCTCGCAGGCTTTGAGGTGGATGAGGGAGGGATGCGACACGGATTTGAGCATCTCCACCTCACGCTTCAAGCTCGTTTCGATCCGCTCTTCGTCCGCGCCGCCGGCTGGGCCGTGTTGCACGATCTTGATCGCGACCAGTCTATGAGGGTCGAGATGTTGTTCAATATCGGACGTCGGATGTGCTGGTATCCGCTCCCGAGTGGCGAGCATGACCGTTGAGAAGGTACCCTGACCCAGCTGCCGTAATTGCCGGAACTTCCGCCGCTTGTTCTGAATGCCGCAGTGAACTTCGAGATAGTCTGTCGCCGTGCCGTCTTCCAGATACGGCTGCTCGTCGTCCGCCTCGTCGCTCTCAGCCACGCTGCTGCTACTCGGGTGGCGTAGGAAGCTTCTGCTCGCTCGACTGAGGCACTACCAGTCCTCTTTGCGCGGCAAGATATGCCTCGCGCTGCATGTGATACTGCGAGTCGAGACTCGCAGTGTCGCCAGAGCCCATGGTGAGATTTCGCTGGCGGACATTCTGAAGCGGCTCCGGAACGAATTCCGAGATGCTCCTGTGCCTCCCGTGGCCAGTTTTGCCGGCATTCTCTTGCACAGCCGAAGCATTCGCGATAGTGACATCCTGTGCTAGGCTCCCGTAACCCTTCTTCCGCTTGGGCGGCGAGGATGGCGATGTTGGCAGGCTAGCCGCCCGGCTCTGCGAGGAGTGAGCTCCTCGTTCAGAGAACTCTGACAAGAGCGGCCAGGCGTGGTGCCCGAAGGACCTCTGCGCCAGAATGCTCCTGGCGAGTCCGGTGTAGATCCTACGAGCGGTGACGGCAGAGGCGTGAGATCGGACATGGCTGCAAGGTACGGAGATGCAAGGGCAGAACCAGGTGAGACGGATGAAGATGCGAAGCTCGATGTAGACAAGTTGCTGCGTAGACTGGATCCGTTGGCAACGATATTGACCGGCGAGGTCAGACTCGACAGCACAGGCTGCTCCGTGGTCACCGGCGTCTCGTAGATCGTGGGCGTCTCGTTCAGCCGGGCGAAGCCATGCCGGGGCGCAGCCTCGATTGCCGTCTGGATGTGCAAGCCAGCACTCGCCGGAGAGTGCCGAGGACTACTGCGATGTCCTGGCGGCGGGTTGAGGCCGGTGTTGATGGTGGGGAGACTGACATTGTGGGCCACGGCTTGCAGGTTGTGACGCAGCGCTTCAGCGGTGCCACTCTGGTGTAGCTCGTGCTTCATTTGCTGTAACCCTTCGAACGCGCTGGTCTTACTGTCGTGTCTCTCCGGCGTCGTGGCCCCGTCCTGTATGTCCTCGTCCACCCCGCTTCCTCTTGCGCCGCCATCCTGCTGGTCGTGCGGCTGACCGAGAGGGTCAGCTACATCGTGACTACTCATGTCGGGATTACTGCGATGACATGGGGGTGTTGTCGTATATTGTTCCTCGCAATCCCAAGATCGATCCTAGTTCTTTCGTTTGCCCCCAAATAGCGACACGGGAGCGGCACTCACTCCCAAGGCGCGTGGAGCCTGAGGCTGGCGCGATGTTCGCGACTGGGCGTTTATAGAATGCGGCGTCAACCTTGCAGCTCGCGTTGCTGCCGCACGTGCATGCCAAGCGTGGGGGAGGGCAAGGTGGGGCCCGCGGAGATTGAGAGCCGCCAGGGCTGCTCTTTCCAGACTTCAGCTTCGACCGCCACCGACCTCCCGTCTTCAAGTATCTGTGTCCTGCATCGCGATGGACCCGCAGAGTCACGTGGTGGACAACTAATACGCCAGCGGGAGAGAGAGGGACACAGCTCACAACACTGGGCGCGAGATCAGGACAACCGCAACGTCTAATACGTGGACTGCTCTGCATCAGATCACCTCCATCGCCACACCTTCCGACTGTCTATCAACCGCCAGTGTACAAGCAACGATCGTAGTTCCCGTTCGCGTTGTTGCCCCAGTAGATTGGGAAATTCTCAGTCTTGCCAGCGGCACCGAAGATCGCGAATGACATGATGAAGACAATGACCGAAGTCCCACCGTCCAGCGCCGCGGAGAGAGAGGTAGTTGTACTTGACGAAGATCGTAGGTCGGTTGCGGCGCAGCCAGTACTGGCTGAAGAAGCCGATGAGGTAAAACTGAGCCAATGTCATCCAACCCATCCCATCGCTCCGCATGGCAACGGTACTTACCATCATAACGCTCGAGTTGATGCCCACGAAGAGGTAAGACGTAAAGTACAGCAGGATGGCCGTATTGATCACGTTGAATCCCACCTTCGGAAACGCGCGATGGAGGGCGTAGAAGGGCAGCGGCGCGATGAAGCCGAGCGGGATCACGAGAGTGACCCACTGATATTTGCCTCCAACGGAGAAGAGTTCATGGGCGAGGCCGCCGAATGCGACGGACTGGGATTATCAGCAACAACTGGACCCACAGACCGCGAAAGCACTTACCAACGTGTTGAATTGCTGAACGTACTGGCCCGACCACACATTTGTGCCTTCGACCGACAGGAGAATGTCTCGCTGATTGTCGACGATGGAGTTCATCAACACGAAGTTGAGGAGTGCCCCGATGGCCGCTCCACTGAACTGCGCCAGGAACGTGATCTTGGGCGCCAAATGAGCGTACTGGCGAGCTTCATGTCACTGGCCAATAACGAGCCTTGAGTGACCGAGTTGTACGACTGCCGTCGAAGTCAGTCTTCAGCACACTCTGCAGGTAGGTATGGGTATAGATACGTAAAGACTGAACCACATGTTCGATACTGGATTGCCGGGCAAGATATAGCCGCCGAGCAGCTGGCACATTGGCTGGATGATCTGGACACGCTATCAGTAGCGCCTCCTAGTGAGCGGTAGGGGACTTACAAAGCCAATCCCAGTGATTGCGGACAGCCCTCCGAAGAAGAGGAGGAAGATGTACGCCACCATCATGGCGACTAGCAGACCCCACCATGGAAAGCTGGAGCTTCCGAGATACATGCAGATCAGGGCGACAGTGGTCGAGAACACCAGAGCCAAGGCGAACCACCAGCTCGGGACGTCGTCGTATTTGAGCATGAGCTCGTAGTGCGGGTCGTAGTTGTCCTCCATCTTGCGGTCGCCCTTCTTGAAAATGTTGCGCCAATTCTTCGGGTTGAGTGCGTGCATGAGGTTGCGAGGGGCCCAGATGCTGAGGACGCACTTGACGTCGTTCCACTACGCAGGTCAGTATCATCTGACTACATGCACTTTCCATCGTTGACACTACGTGGTACAGCAAAGATGCGTGATGCCAGTCATCATCATGTTGGAGGTAAGAATATTGATAACATAGGTCCCGGTCAAGAGCGGCAAGCCCTGCTGCGCCAAGGCTTCCTTGTCGATGAAGTTGTCCGGACCAATGACAGCAGTCTGATTCCATTGGCAGTGCTGCTTCCGTTCGCCGGAGCCTGGAAAAGCACTTGCGACAGGAAGGGCAGGTTTCCTGAACCCCACACATTACCGTAGTAGATGCCGACGAAGACCAGACAGCACAAGATGACGCCGATGCCCTGGCTGATGAGCGATTCGAGCGGGTAGTACAGCGGCGACGCTCCGCCGGAGATGTACTGCCAGTCGAAGCACAAGGAGAAGAGACCCAAGCTTCGTTGCCAGAAGCACCGCCGAAGATGTTGGTGAAGTTGGCGTTGTTCTGCCGAGCGAGACAGAAGATGGAGACACCCGTCAGGATCGGCATGATCCACTCGGGGACAATCTCCCACAGGAAATGCCCGTGAAGAAGATGCCGAAGACCTTGAGCTGCTTGCGGGTTTCGGACTTGGGGCGATGCAAAGTCTCGAGCATGTTGCAGACGGGGATGTTGCTGGGCCACATCATGTTCTTCGGGAACACCAGCGCCTTCCTCATCATGCCTGCGAGACCGAAGCCCAAGAATTGACTCGACCACAGCAAGAAGATCGCCAGACCGGGGTTGACGGTTGTTGTTGTACCAGAGCTTCTCTGTTGCGAGCAACTCCATGCCGTATGCGCCGACACTCGCCGAGTTAGCCATGATGACGATGGCGACATGCTCCTTCTTGTTGAAGGGGCCCGGATTCAAGAACCGGCCAATCGCTCCCTTGCGCGGTATGGCAAGGGCGAGAGCTTCGCCAAGGAGCCATGCAATGACCGCCAGGAAGACGGTGGAAACGATGACGCTTTGCGGCTTGAAGTAGTAGATGGCCGAGATCGTGCCACCGAAAGCCGACAGGCCCAATCCAAGGAAGACCGAGCGAAAGGTGATGGCGGGCAGGGACGGGTCGTCTTCCAAGTGCAATGTGTGGCGCAAGACGTCGTCTTTGCTCGCCGGGTGCGAAATCACGTCGGAGTCGCTGTCGGATGTCTGAGATTCCGGGTCGAGGACGGAGACGGTTCCGAAATCCTTCTCCTTCTCATCGTCGTTGCTGAGCCGTGAGTGCACGGGTGAGGTCTTCTCGGTGGCGGACGCGACAGCCTCCACAGGGCCGAGTTCGCCGTTCCTCGCGTGTGAAGCCATCTCCACAGACTCGAGAGCAAATGAAAGTCACAAAGCTTCGCCTTGCAGAGGCACACAGACGCCAAACGAAGGAGGAAAGCGAAGAAAGATATACCCTTACCTATTCTCGCCCTCTCGCACTTTCGCCCCTGCGCGCTACTTCCTACGAGTCTGTGACACGGAGCCATCGGCACGCTCGGATGATGGTATGCCTCGTACTCGTGCGTCTCGACCAGGTGCTTGTCGCTGAATGGACGCAGACTGCAGCTGGCGCATGACCAGCAGCCGCTTCTGGGTCATGCTGCCGAAGCGTAGTGCTGCTAACAGCCGGCCCCACCCCACCCACATGCGGAGCGAGATAAGGCGTACGGAAAAGCTTGGCCAAGCAATCCGCTACTAAAAGCTTGTGGCTCTACGTTCCAGAGAGCCGCGGGCGGGCGGTGTTGGGCGGGTGTCCACCGGACCACTGGCCTACTTCCCCATCAGCGTTGATGATTCGCTCGACTCCGCTCATGGCGTTTGATTGAGCTTGACGGCATCGGCGGCATGTTGATTGTTTGCGGCAGGATCGCCGAGCTGAGACGCGGATCTCTTGAGCCCAAAGCGGAAGGTGCAATTCTTACGCGTCGCCACGCCGCTATCGTGCATATGTGCCCCTCGCAACCGCTCGCAAAGCGTCGTTGTCGCCGAGGGCATGAGAGTAGTGGATAAGCCGTCCATCCTTTGCCAGAAACGCAAGTCCGCTCGCGTTAGAAAGCCTCGGAGCGGCGAGCTGTTGCGTGCCGCGGGGTCTGTGGCCTCGCACTCGCTACTCCTCGGTTAGTAGTGCGCGGTCGGAGGGTTCTGCCGCATGTCTGCACGTGACGCCTATCTCACAGTCCAGCGCGGACAACAGAATGCCCAGGGAACGAACCCAAAGGCCCGGAGGGTGAGAAAGAAGGAGACACGAGCAGCTGGAGGTGAAGTCGACTACGGTATGCGGTCGGTGTCCCAAAGGGTCGCCGCCTACGGCAAGGCCCGAGCTCCGAAAGTCACGCCAGGCTACGGTACCCTGACGGCTTTGCACGTGCCGTCATTGGACTCGGCATGAGACTTTGTGAGGCAATGGGCTACACGATGCTCGCGACGGTGGGCGTTGCGATAAAGTGCGGCGCCAAGCCGGTGTACAGTACTGCATACTGTATTTGCCACGCGGATGGGACAGTCTGGCCGACACCGAACCAATCGCAGCACTCTCTTCCCGACCCTCGTCCCGCGCAACTCGGCCATCCACCTCGTCAACCCCGGTCCGCCGTCAGACAGTACGACGGCGGTAGTGCAGCCACGTACACTGCGGTACCTGTAAAGAACACACCTGCTCAGCAACAGTCCTCACCGTCATCATGGAGACACCAGCGTACTCACATCCACAAAGCCACGGCTCTCACTCGGCCAATCCAGCAACTTGATCGGTCGCCCCTGGTACCCCATGCACTGGCAACCACGGCCCACTTGATTGCTGCCCTTTCATCACTCGCTCATACCCCTCGCCGTCAAATATGCCAGCGGCGTACTCGGATCTCCCCACTTGGCAACAGAAGCGTAAGAATCCGTCTCCAAACTGCAGACTCCAGAGATCCGGCGGGTCGCGGACGAACGGGAGGTTCCGAACGACCACCCTTGATCCGAGCCGTGGGTGCGGAAAGTACGGCGCATACAGATCGCCCAGCGGGTAGCCGGGCTGCACGGGCGCCGCCGCCGTTCGGATGGTAGCCCAAGATCGTGCGCTGGGACTGTATAGTAGGCCCTCTCCAAATGCCGGTGACCGCTCCCGCGACGCCGTCTCGTCGAGGCAGCGGAACGGTTGTCGGTGGCTACACGCTGGCTGATGTTGAAGGAGTCGAAGGGTTTGTTACCGGTATCGTGGTGAGGGAGAGTCCAGAGTCGACGATGGCTTGAGCGCAGTTCTCGCTGATCCGAAGCTCGACTTGCACACCTTCCACTTCGCTCGTGACGTTGTTGGCGTGCGGGTAATTGTCGAAGGACGCCGTCACTTTCTGCCGTACCAAACATGGTGGGTATATGTGCCGTGCTGCCGTTCCTGACGGAGAGAATGAGCTGTTATGTATCGACGTAGTAGCCATCGATCATGACTTTTTCGCGACGGTCTGGTGTCCAGAGAGCGTTACCGCATGTCCTTGAGGCAAGCGATCTGCGCCGAGGGACTGCCCTTGATGCCATTCGCCTCCTGGAAGATCTTCTGCCCAGCATGGCATACTCCGCCGGAATCGTGAGGTAGACGCTGTAAGACGCGGCATACTTATTCCACAGCCCCATATCGACACCAACCCCCAAATCGACTGAGCAAGAGCCCCCAGAAACTTTGCCATGACCGGCAGGCTCCCCAACTGCACCCTCACACTCCCCGCTCCCGCCGAGCCTACCATGATGGTGATCTGTTCGGGATCACCACCGAAAGCGGCAGTGTTCTGGATCGTCCACTCGAGCGCGTCTGCTGATCCGCGATTCCATAATTCCCCGTAACGTTCGTCCCGGGGTACCGCAAAGAAGCCAGCGGTGTTGAGGCGGTGATTGATCCTCACCACCGCGATATCCTCCCTCCTCGCCAGATTTCCGCCGTCGGTCCCGGGAGAGCTGCCCACACTGTTATTGAAGCCCCGCCACGGATCCAGAAGTAGACGGCTTTCAGACCGGTCTCGTCGCCCGCCTTGGGTATGTAGGGAGTCTGCACGTCCACGAACGAGCAATCCTCGCTCCCTCTTCCAACCTGTGCACGCTGCGAGCTGAATGCCGTCGCGCCAATCCATTGGTCGCACCGAGTAAACGGTACTGTATTCCTGCCGCTTCGACGGAGCGGCATAAGGCATGCCGGCGAACCGCCAGGACTTCTTATCCTGTACCCGCGGAAAGAGTTCCCATTTGCAGCCGGAATGACGATGTGGTTCTGCGCTGTGGTGTGCGAGGTCGTGAACTGGGACGCATCGGCCGAGTGGGTGCAGAGGGGGGGAGGGTGCGTGGGATTCTGGGGTCCGTGGGGGAAGGAATACTGACGTTGTCCGCGAGGGTTGAAGACGACGTAGCCGTTGGGAGAGGCGGTAGGCTTGGTTTCGGGGACCACGGACGGGAGTAGGAGAAGTGGGAGAGTTGGTAGTAGAGGTCGTCGTGGTGCTCCTCGATTGCTTGCCTGGATACTAGCTGCTTCGTTCACCACGTCGCATGCCGAGTCGGCTTGCTCAGCCGGGACTGAATCCAGAAGAATAGCGGAAAGGTGATTGACATCATCGCTGCCGTTCAGGTCATTGTGCTAAAGAATGATCAAAGGAGCTCTCGACGTTCGTCGAAGAGGACGGGACTGCTCTGGGCACCGCCGCTGCATCAGCAACTGCCACAGCAAGCGTGCTCAGCAGCACTGTCCGGAAGAATCGACAGGTTCAACGATCCTGTCAAAGCAGCAAGCAAGGATCATCATACAAGTACAAGTACCAGAGACACGGGGCGATGTACTTGTCCCTCACACCCCTCGGTTCACCCGCACGGTGACCGACCAAACAACCCGTCGTTCTCCAGGATGCCTCCCCGTCTGGGTTTGCGGAGGGATACCAGACCATTGCAAGGCTTGTCTGCGTCTGCCATGGACTTGCGTCGCCTCCGCTGGGGTCTCCGCGACAAGGAGCGGAGATCGTACGTCGAGCAATTAGCCGCGCAGTTTACCCCGACATTCGCTGCAGGTACGCAGTAGGCGTCATGGAGGGTTCCATTGGGCGGTTCATTGAACTCCTACATGTGCATCGGCGAAGTTGCACAACATTTTGAGGGCGGACGTATCGGTCTTTGCGGAGGGTGCTTGGATTGAGAGACGGTTCGGGAAGGGGTGAAGTCTCCATGCAAGTCCGTGCGCGATGCTAAGGCTGCGGGTTGCGGGCTCCCAGATTTTGAGGTGCAACCAAAAGGGACCGTCAAAGAGAGGAGAGGATTACATTCCTGATCTACCAAAAACCCGTACTTTTGCCAACAATGTAGACGACAAAGCAACGCGAAAGAAAAATCGTGCAAAAGCAGAGCGGGGAAATGCATCAAAACGTGCACAGGAGTCGGAACGCATCCATCCCCACGAACCCCTTCCTCCGACCCCACGTCCCTCCTACTCGTCATCCTCATCCTCGTCCTCATCATCGCTCTCCGCATTCTCCAACCACTCCAAGAACTGCCCCGCGCTCTTCCTGACCTTCTTGCTCGTCGCCAAATCCACGTACTTCTTGCTCGCCTTCCCGCCCCAGCCCTTGAGAACCTCCTCGCTCACGATCTCGTTCTCGTAGATCTTGAGCAAGATGGCCGAGACGGTGGGAATCAGATTCGGCCGATCGTTGCCCACGAAGCGCTCGATCCCGCCCAAGAAGGCCTTCTCGTGCTTCTCGCCCTGGCTCGTCATCTTGCGCAGCAAGCCGGCGCGGTCCGGGATCTGCTTCGCGATGGCGTCGTCGAAGAGGCATTGCGCGAGGACGGTGAGGGTGCGGTGTTTGGTCTCGACGCCGAGGTCCTTGGCTTTGATGTAGATGTCCACGTCCTTGACCTGCGCCACGCCGCCTTCCTCTCGGGCCTTCTCCTCGATCCATTTGCCGAGCTCGTCGTAGACGCTGGGGCCCGCGTCCTCGTCGTCGTCGATGTTGAGCGTCTTCTGCAGGTCGCCGGAGAGGGCGTGTTCGGCGGCGGCGGCGCGGGCTTTGATGGCCGCCTCGGACATGTCGACCTTCCACTCGACCTCCTTGTCCTCGCCGTTGACGTCGTTGAGCTCCTTGGCCTCGGCGTTGATCTTGCGCGTGAACTCGTCGTCGCTCCCGGCCTCCAGCGCGCCGTCGCCGTTCTCGTCCGCGTGGTCGGAGCCGCTGTCGCCGGGGCTCGGGTGGCCGGTGCTGCCGGCCTCGTCGTCGTCGGCCGTGCCGTTCTTCTCCGCCTCCCTGCGCGCCTTGCGGTCGGCTTTCTTGGTGCTCTTGTCCTTCTTGCCCTTCTTGGGGGCGCTCTTGAGGATGAAGGAGGAGAGCTTCTGGCGCGGGTCAGCCTTGGTGATCTGGCCGCAGGCCTTGCAGTCGAGCAGGATGTCGCCGTCCTTGATGTTGACGACCGTCTCCGGGTTCTTGCAGTTCCTGCACAGGACGAACTTGTTGATGAAGCCGTCGAGGTAGTCCTGCAGCTTGGGGCGTCGTGGGCGCCGTTGATGATCCAGCGGTCGTCCTTCGGGTCGATGTTGGTCTGGGCGCCGAGCTCGAAGCCGAAGTACTTGATGACGTAGCTCGGCGGACGGGCGAGCTGCTGGGCGACGTTGGGGAGGTTGACGACGACGGTCTGATCCGTTGCCTTTGCCCTCGACTTTGGACTGGAGCCGCTCCATCTTGTAGCGGTAGAAGGGATCGGTGACGTCCCGACGGATGTTGATGTTGGCCATGGCGGCGGTGGAGGCACGTGACGGTGCGCGGCTTGGCTCGGCTGGGCTGGGCCTGGCTTGGCGAGGCGAGGCGAGGTCTACAGCGGTGTGTTGTCGGCGGCGGCGGCGGAGACGGGAGCGGGGGCGGTGGCGGTGGCGGGAGTTGTAGCGGCGGAAGCTACGAGGTGCTTGCTGGCGAGGGCTGGGACAGACATGCAGCTAGACCTGAATGACGGCGCAGCAAAGGCTTCCTGTGGCGGCAGTGTGCTGTAGGGAACACACCCGGGTGGTATACAGGCTCTTCGATCTTTTTCTCTTTCTTCTTCTCTCTTGAAGGCCGTGGAATGGATTATCGCGAGGGCATACGGTCAGCCCGTGTTGTGGTGGGCGGGTTACTGCGCGGTCTTCGCTTGGAGCGAAATGGTTGCGGCTGCAACGGGGGTCCTTCGACGTCGAAAGCGTGCGCGTGGGGCGAATACATAAACTCGACCCGCGATGCCTGGTGCTGCTGGGGGATGGTGTAGGGTGAGGATCCTCGGGGGGTGGGGGGGTGGTGATGGGCGAGTGGCGACGGGCGCTTGGTGTACGCAGTGTCTTGTCGCCGGGTTTGCCGTGGCGGGGGTGTTTGTGGTGGCTTGCTGGCGTGCGCAGGTGATGGACGCTGTCGACAGGTGGACGGCGATGTTGGTGGTGGCGGTGACTGGTGATGTCTGGTGGGAATTTGGAATGTGAGTTGGATGAGCGGGATGTGAGGCACAAACTGGCGAGAAGAAAGCTCTGCGACCAAGCCAAGCAGCCGCCACATGCCGCACGCCAGCAGTGGCTTGGGTCGAACGCCGAGCGCCGTCTCCCGCGTCTGCCGCTGCCGCCTGCCGCCCGCCGCCTGCCGCCTGCCGCGCGCGCGCGGACACCTGCCCATGCACGGCCAACCAGCGCTTTTGGAGGGGCCGCGCATGACTCGAACCGACGCCCCCGCGCCAGCGCCTCGTCGCCTCGTCGCCGTCGGCGATGAGTCGTGAGACCAGGTCAGAGGGCGCGCTCGCCCACCTGCTGGTCCGCTGCCGGGCCGTGCCGTAGATCCAAGCAGAATGCAGTCTAGCGGTTGCTGCCGTGGACCAGATGTGTCGACGGCACGCGAGGGCTCGGCCGCTCCAGCCCGAGCAAGCGAGCCCAGCCCAGCACGGGGAGCCCGGGAGGGAGGGACGTCTCGTCGGGAGGAAGCTGCGAATTTCCCTTGCAAACGCCTCCCCCCGTGAGAGCCCCTGCCTCTTCCTGGACCCGGGCCGTATCCCGCCGAGAACAACAGCCCGCGGCATGGCGGGCGAGCATCGCGACTACTCCCTTACCTGGTCACCGACTCCACCCCCGCCCTCCTCGGCACTAAAGACCTCGTCTCCGTCGTCCGCGCCGCCATCGAAGGCGGCGTGACCATCGTCCAGTACCGCGACAAGACGTCCGACACCGGCCACCTGGTCACGACCGCCAAAGCGCTCCACCGCGTGACAAAGGCCGCCGGCATCCCGCTGCTCGTCAACGACCGCGTAGACGTCGCCCTCGCCGCCGGCGTCGAGGGCGTCCACATCGGCCAAGATGACCTGGACCTCACATCCGCCCGCAAGCTCCTCGGGCCCGGAGCCATCATCGGCGTGACCGCCAACTCGCTCGCCGAAGCGCTCGACGCCGCCCGGCACGGCGCCGACTACCTCGGGATCGGGACCGTCTACGCCACGCCGACGAAAGAAACACCAAGAGCATCATCGGCACCTCCGGCGTCCAGCGCATCCTCGGCAGCCTCGCCGCCGAAGGCCTGGGCCACATCAAGACCGTGGCCATCGGCGGCATCAACGCCGCCAACATCCAACGCGTCCTCTACCAATCCGCGGCCCCCGCCAAGAAGCTCGACGGCATCGCCCTCGTGAGCGCGATCATCGCGGCCGAGGATCCGAAAGGCGCCGCCCACTCCCTCCGCGGCCTGATCAGCACCCCCCCACCTTTCGCCGCCACCCGCGTGCGACCAGACCTCTCCCGCGACGAGATCGTCGTGCGAGTGCCGCAGCTCATCAAACGCATGGCCCAGCGCAAACCTCTCTGCCACAACATGACCAACCTCGTCGTCCAGAACTTCGCCGCCAACGTCGCCCTGGCCATCGGCTCGAGTCCCATCATGTCGAACAACGGCCTCGAAGCCGCGGATCTGGCGGCATTAGGCGGCAGTCTGGTGATCAACATGGGCAACCACCCCGAAATCCGCGCGAACCACTTGAGAGCGCTCGCGGCGTACAATGCCGCGGGCGGACCCACCTTGCTCGATCCCGTGGGCGCGGGCGCGACGGCGCAGCGACGGGAGGGCGTGCAGGCGTTGATGGCCGGCGGGTACTTCGACGTTATCAAAGGGAACGAAGGGGAGATCCGGACGGTGGCGGGGGTGGAGGGGGTGACAGCATGGAGTGGACTCGGGCGCGTCGCAGTTGAGTTTGGAGGAGCGGGTGAAGCTCGTCAAAGGCGTTGCGGCGCGGGAGAAGAACGTGGTGCTCATGACCGGCACGGTGGATGTGATCAGCGACGGTGAGCGGACGTACACGATTGCGAACGGCCATGAATACCTGGGCGAGATCACCGGGAGCGGATGCACACTGGGCACGACGATTGCCTCGGCCATGGCGGTGGAGCGCGAAGACAAGCTCCTGGCAGCCGTGTCCGGCATATTGCTCTACGAGATTGCGGCCGAGCGCGCAGCTGTAGTGGCCATGTCAGGGGACCCAGCTCATTCATCCCCGCCTTCATCGACGAGCTATACGCCCTCCGACAAGCCAGCGTGAGAGGTGACGGCAGCTGGGCGGAGATGTCGAAGATCGCATCAGTATAACGAGCACAATCTCCGCTGTACAGCGGATTCATCGTCTCCATAACCCTCAGCACGACCCATTCAGAGCTTCGACTTGCCCCCAAACACCACCCCCTCAATCCACCTCCTGATAATCTCGTTCGTCTCCTTCGGCGTGTGCCAAAGCGCCCAGTGACCCGCCTTCACCTCTCCCCTCGTCAGGTTCGGAATATACCTCTCCATTCCCCGCGCCATCTCCGGCCGCAAGACATTGTCGTTCAACGCCTGGACGAACAAGGCCGGCTGACGGATCTGGGATCGGTCGCGGGTGGGAGGGCGCGCTCGTCTTCGTAGTTGTGACGACGCGTGGCGTACCAGTTGCAGGGCCCTTTGAGGCCGCAGATGAGGAACTGCGCGGTGTAGTAGTTGAGTTCCTAGGACAGCACCTTCAGCGCTGAGGACACGCGTGATTGCCCAACCAAGGCCCGGGAGGAGGGGGGCCGGGGGGGGGGGGGGGGGGGGGGAGGGGACTCACTTCATCGTTCAACAGCGGCGACTTCGTCACCATCTCCTCCTCGCTGCAGATCAGATCCAAGTCCACCCCCTCCTCCGGCGTCATCACCGGCTTTCCCTGCGCCGATCGCCCCCCGTACAGCCCGTTCAAGAACCTTCGCATCCTCCGGTCACCCACGACCCGCTCGCCCACTTCCTGCTTGCGATCCCCGAGCTGCAGCTGGTACCCGAACTGCGGCAAAGGGCCCTTCACCAGGTCTTCGGTGCTCACGTACCGCTCCGAGCACGGCATGAACGGGGTGGCCACGCTGAACACATGCGTCACCAGCTCGGGATACCACTGCGCGGTGCGCCAGACCACCATGCCGCCCCAGTCGTGGCCGCCGAGGACGATCCTGCTGTAGCCGAGGGCTTTCGCGATGCCCGCGATGCCGTCCGCGTGGGTCTTGTACGTGAAGTGCGCGAGGTCGTCGGACGAGCCCGTGAGCCCGTAGCCGATGCAGTCGAGGGCGATGCAGCGCAGGCCCAGCGAGGCGAGGAGCGGAATCTGGTAGCGCCAGGCGAAGGAGATGTCGGGCCAGCCGTGGACGAGGAAGACGATGCCGCGCTCGGGCACGGTGGACGGCGCGTCCAAGTAGTCTGGTTCGGGTGAAATATTAGTCTTGGGGGCGGCGCGGTGGAGATTCTGCGCAGGGGCGGGAAGGGGTGGTATTACGCCAGCGACGGCCGTTGACTTGGGTGTAGCCGTGGGTGAAACGGTTGTCATTGGGCGTCAATTTGTCGACGCCTTCGCCGAACATCCTGCCGTTTGTGTCCGTTTGAGATATGGCCGGCAATCTGGACGGGCTGTCAGATCACAGCTTGACGGGTGGCGCCGGAGATGGACCCACGCTCCCTGGCATAATTATAGTCGTATACACACCACCGACAGTCGGTTGGGTTGCTACAGTTGATCGATGCGCATCGGAGCGACCGAAATCATCCCACGACATTTATGTGGTCGATTCAAGTTGAACCTCGGCCGGAGAGCTTGAGCTTGGCCCATCTCCGGGCCGGAAGTCAGAGGCTACCGCTACCGATCCCCGCTTTAGGAAGGAACGGCGAAACCTACGAGTAAAGCGACAACCTGATGACGTATCCTATACGGACATTGAGAGTCCAGACTCTTGCGATGGTCGTACGTGTGCATGCACATGAGACCAGGTCTCTGTCGGGCTATACCATTATGCAGTGCTGAGGGCGAAAATCAACGGCCTGATCGGCCATGACGGCACCGCCGCTCGAGTCAGGCCAAGTACGCATCAACATGCTAATAGATTACAGTATCCTCCTCTCCTTCCATTACATGGTCGAGTTCTCTTCGTGATCGGGCTGGACGCCGCGTAGGACAGCGGTGCCGTTCGCATCGTTGGTGCAGTCATCTCCGCGGCAGTGCTCGGTGCTGTGCCATGAGCCTCGTTCGCATCGACGGCCTCCACTTCACCATGCAGACCACTCTGCTCCGCCGGAGCGTCGGCCTCATCCTCATTCGCGTGTTCAGCAGCGTTAGCAGGCATGGCATGGTCGCCGTCTTCCATCTCCCCGTCACGGGCCTCTGCCTTCACCTCCTCGCCCTGCTCTCGACCCGCAGAGTGATTCTTCTCGAACTCGGCGACTTCTTCGGCAATCTTTGCCTCGACTTCGTCAAGCTGATCGTCGATACGGTCTTCCTCGTCCGCCCGCAGTTCCCACGGACGATAGTACTGCCCCGCCCCGCATTAGCACCATCGCCACACGTCGACTTCGAGATCCACCCACCAGCTTCGGCTCACAGCTCGTCTGCAGAAAGTTCGCCGCATTCAGCATCTGCGCATGCCTGATTCGCATCTATCACTGCTTCAGCACCAACGCCACCGCCCGACCACCTCCTCCACTCCTCCCTTGCCACTCACATTCACCCGATCAACATCAGCCTGCACTTTCTTCCTCTTCGCTGCCAGCTCCTCCACTCTTCGTGCCTTGTCTTCGACGCGCTCGTCATCCTGTCGCTGCAGCTCAGCCTTGCGTCTCTCTTCAATCTCCCGCCGCTTCTTGCTCGTTTTATCCGTCGGTCTGCTGAGGCTGCCCAGTAGCGCGCCGAAAAGACGGCGGCTGCGCTGCTTCTCGTCCGTTGCTGTGATTTTGCGGCGCAGTCCACGGTCGTCAGGCGATTGGGTATCCTCCTGTGCTGGCTGGGCGGAGCTGCGGTCAATCGGCGTGTCACGCTGTTCTTTGATGGTATCGGTGGCGGCCGTCGTCACCCGGGTCGCCTTGGCATCGTGTGCTACAGGTGGAGAGCCTTACCAGGAGATTGTGCTATGCGCGGCTTCTTGCTCTCCTGCTCTCCCTCTGCGACCTCACTGGCGCGCCGTTTCAGCCCATCGGCGCTTGGTGGACGTTGCGGCGCGGCCCTTCACTGTGGAGAGTCAGTATGCTGGGAGCAGCTTCGGGAGGACGAGTCATTACGTTTCCGACATGGCGAATGGTGCTTGGAGGATCGTGGGTGAGGCGGGTCGAGGCAAGTGAATGCGCGCCAATGGGAAAGGTGCCATTCCTCGGAGTGGACATGACTCGGGTTGCTGGCTGAAGACGGCACGTGACGGTGCCGACAACATGACACTGTAGCGGCACTCATTCCACGCACCATTTCTACCCGGTACATCTCTCCCAAGGCTCCCTATAGACCAATCCTAACCCCTCGAATACTCTCCGCTCAGCCTGCACCATGTCGCTCGCCCGCCCGTCCCAACATTCCCGTCATACTCATAGTACCCTTCCACGTCCACCACCTCTCCATTCACGCGATCCCTAATCCCGCGAGTCAAACTTCCAGCCCTTGACGTTCTTTGCGTATCGTCTCATGTCTCGCTGGAAGATGGTCCCGCCACTCCACCCTACGACCGCACACCCCACGGTCCGCCAAGGAGCGATGATGATATCGACGCGGCGATGGATATTTGGGTTACGGAGTCTGTCGCCCGTCTCGTTGGCGCGTTTCTCGTCCGCTTCTTTGGTTGGCCAGGAGGGGTCCTGCCAGACGACCAGCGCTTTATCGAGCGTATCGAAGCCGCCGTGCGCACCATGCGGCCGGGCCCGTGGGATTTGTAGGGCAGTGTCTCTGGTTGCGTTTGCTGTTGTTCAGGCTGAGGAGCAGCGTATGTGTGACCCAGCCTTCGTTCTCGAGGGAGGCAATGATGTCGTTGATGATGTTGAGCGTCTGGCTCTCGTCTGGGTGAGAAACAATGACATCGACGTCGCCACAGGCTGCTTTTCCGCGCCGATACCCACCCACATTAGGCTCTGAATGCCGTCGTCCCTGACATGGACAGCATGCCGGTGGATGATTTTTCCAATCTCCTCCACCTCGGCCCTCGGAATAGGATCCAAGAATTCAAAATACTTCACCCACCCCATCTGCTGCACCCTCGATAAGGTCGACCAGCCATACTCGACGATGTCATCCAAGTCCCTCCAACCCCTCTCATAGTAGAACTCTCTCGCAGTGGTAGCGCCAACACCCCAGATCTCATAGAACAACCTCAGCACCTTCATCTCCTCGTCGGCCTCAAGTCCTCCACAGCCTGGATCTTCCCCGTGTTACTCCACTCGACGAATAGATTGGCAATCTTCACCTCACAGCTGGAATCTTCAGTACCTCCCTCGCACTATCAATTTATACGGGTAAGCGGCCAGCGCAGCAATGCTAGTACTATACGCCCGCACGCCAATCTCATCATTAATCAATTCCCTCGCTTGCTTGATCTTCTTGAGCTGCGATATGAACGTTTCGTTCGCGGCATGGGGTCGTACTGCGTTGGCAGGCATACTTGATACCTTGCTTCACCCAGTCTGGCATTTCCGGGAGATCGCTGCTGTAGCGA
>JAGUCJ010000057.1:0-48319 GCA_019670975.1 Acidiella bohemica
AATCCAGTCTTGAGGCAAGTTGAGAAGACAATCAAGTGGGCAAGGGTTTTATGAACACTTCGACGTCTCTGTATCGTGCGATCTTGACTCCATCAAACTCTCTCTGTAAACACACTGTAGATAATGGGCCCCGCAGAAGATTGCAAACCATCCAACTCTGGCTGTGAAAGCGCTGCTGGCCAGTATGGGCGATTAGTCGTCATCGGTGCGACAGTCTCGAATATGGTATAGAATCTTACTAAGACCTGCGATAGGGGGCGGATCAGCGGCCTTTGCAGCGGCTGTCGCAGCCGCAGCCAAGGCTGTAAGCGTTACAGTGGTGAACAAGGGACTTCCGATGGGAGGGTGCTGCGTGAATGTCGGCTGCGGCATGTCCAACTACGCGCTTTAGCATGCGTGTTTGGCAATGATGTCTCTGACCTTATAATACAGTTCCTTCGAAATTTCTTATCCAAGCGGCGCACACCACCAACCCTCACCCAAATGGTCCACCTTTCCGTGGCATCGACAACGTCACTACGCGAGTCGATGATTTTGCGGCTCTTACGATGCAGAATCGTGGACTTGTGGAGACCCTTCGGCAAGAAAAATATGCCAAAGTCATCGCGGATCTGGACAATGTCAGGTACATTGAAGGCCACGGACGACTGACCCAGGATTCGGGAGGACTGAAAGTTGAAGTTCGCTCCAATCGTCAGGACGAGTGTCCCTTCGAGATTTTGCCCGCAGATCGCGTGCTCCTTGCGTCTGGGGTCCGTACCAGTCTTCCCAGCCAATTGGCCGACGACCTTGCTAAGGTTGAATATTTGACTAATGAGACTGCATACTTCGAATCGAAGCAGCTTGAGTCTCTCATCATCATCGGCGGCGGCTCTATTGCGCTAGAAGCGGCCCAGATGTTCGCACGGCTAGGAGCGAAGGTCACTGTACTACAACGATCTGACTTCGTGCTAAGCCGCCTCGACCATGAGATTAGTGCCGCTCTTGCAGGGTATCTCAGATCCGAGGGAATACAGATCGAAGTTGGAGTCGATGTCACATCCGTGGAATCCTATGGAAAGGAAGTTCTGGTCAAGGGTACATCCAGTGAAGGAACGCGAATCTTCACCGCGTCCAAGCTCTTTCTCGCCGCTGGTCGCTGCGCCAACACGGAGAACATTTCCGACGTGCCAATCGAGTTGGCAAGTACGATGCACGGCGGTTTCGTCGTCTCAAAAACTCTGGAAACCTCCGTTCCGGGGGTGTATGCAGCCGGCGATTGCGTTGCCAACTCTCCGCAGTACGTCTACACTGCCGCAGCCGAGGGACAACTTGCCGCGCTCAATGCTCTAGCCACGCTCCGTGGCGGAGCAGCAAGAGAGATCGATTATTCGGTCGTGCCGTGGGTTGTGTTTACCTCACCAGCTGTTGCAGGCGTTGGCTTGAGTCTTTTAGAGGCTCAAGCCAAGGGTATCGATGCCGATGCGTCTTCGCTTCCCCTTCATCTACTTCCACGTGCTATTGTACAGCAAGATACTCGGGGATTTGTTACATTGATTAGGGACAAAAGCGAAGACTGCATCATTGGTGCGCGCGTGCTGGCAGAAGAAGGAGGTGAACTCATAATGGAAGTATCGCTCGCTGTGCGATATGGAATCAAAGCTGGAGCTATAGCGGCTATGTTCCATCCGTATCTTACGTGGAATGAGGCGTGGAAGCTCGCTGCGCTTGCATTCTCTAGAGATGTGGGAAAGTTGAGTTGCTGTGCTACATAACCTATTCCACGTCAAAGATAGCGTCCTACCCCCAGGGTATGCCGACGGCTTGTAAGCATCATCGAGACAGCGTCCTATCCACGTTTGCACGTATATCACTAGAGCGATTTTTGGTGGGGGCTAGGGTTAATAGGCAAACGTAACACTACGACTCCTAGTGATATTTGCTCCGATATCACTACTTTACCCTTATCCGAATCACTCAGAATCAAAACGGCTGTTCACGTTCCAACGCAGTTCACTAGAGCGATTTTTGGTGGAGGCTAGGTGTTCCAAACATGCAACGCGAAGCGCCAGCCCCGGGGGAGAAACACACGCCAAGAACCTACCCCGGTTTAACAGATCACGTGACCTGCAGCTTACTCAGCATCCGAGTGATCGAGGGACAGATCACTCGGTTACTCTACGACGAAGCGACTAGATTACGATTGCTTAGGGTAAGTGATATGGGGGGAATATCTAAAAGAAGATATCTCGCAGCGTACAGGACAGCTTCCTACCAAACGATAGGTTTGATCATAGGCTGATTGCTGCTTCTCTTAAGTGCTACGCAGGCGGCACGCCTGTGTGTGCCCTACGCCAAGCCTCTGGCTTGTCCTTCTGCCTGAGGCATCCCAAGCCCCAGGCCCCTGAGGCAGGCTTTCCATACCACTCCGCTGTGCGGCTGTATCAGTAAGCGCGACTAAAGGAACAAATCTCCTATATATATAGACAATAGATCTTTCTTATATAGGAGTATATTCAACTTATATTGCAAACCCACTAAAAGCTTATAGCGACTTAGACGTTATTATATTTATTAGAGGCTTACCTAGACTTAGGTACGTTATGCTATTACCTAGTTACTAATAATAGTAATGATGCCATCGATTAATTATTATTAGCTAGCCGAGACCAATACCCTACGTAATAAAGCTATACTTACCCTATTAGGTAGGACGAGTATAAGGTGATATGATATAGAACAATTGTAAGGCTATATAATAATAGTATTTAATTACTTAAAGGGCTAGAGATATACGTTATTTAGTTTAAGATGAAATTATAACTAAAGAATGTTATAAAATAAGAGGTAAACGCGTAAGAGTACGTACACGACGCGTTTTGACCGGCTCGGTAGTGTGACCGGTCCGGTAGGGAAGTACGTTGCGATACGCATGCCATAACGGTCATCGTCCTCGACGGTCCCTTCGCAATCCACCAATCACCGCCTCATCCCCCACTACGTGAGAAACTACTGTATTGAGCGCGGATGCTTGTTACGAACATCCGTGCACAGACATGCTGAGCTAAGCGATTGGACGGCCGCGCTCCAAAAGCTGCGGCGCAGCATGCAGAGTGATCAGAGGACGGAACAGCGACACGGCCACTGATCGTTACAATGATCAAAATGATCAGAATGATCAGTAACACTGAGCACACTGATCACCACTGAGCAAGCCTCAATAGCTACGAATCTCCTCTGTATATAGACAACAGATCTTTCTTATGTAGGGGTGTGTTCAACTCATGTTACAAACCGACTGAAAGCTCACAGCGACTCAGACCTTGTTGTACTCATTTGAAGTTCAACCGGACTCAGGTACGTTACACCCTTACCCAGTTACTAACAACAGTGACGACACTATCGATCAATTGTCATCGGCCAACCGAGACCAACACCCCATGTGACTGAGCTACGCTTGCCCTATTAGGTAGAACAAGTGCAAGGTAACATAACAATGCTCTTCAGAACTTTTTCCCAATCTCATCTCATTCATGCTTCGAGGACATCTCCGACCAGAGTGGCATGAAGCATGCAGAAACCGATTGCGCATCCGCGGCTTGTGTGCCACGTTACGCCATTCCAGCATCAACTTCATCCGAAACCATGTCATTCTCTAGCGGCTCGCCGTGGTGCTTCTCCGCCAAGTACTCAAGGGACTTGCGCTTGGTTTCAGGAATCAGCAGAGTCGTGAACACGCCGCAGATCATGAAACCCCCAAAGATCTCCATTACATGATTGAGCCATTTGTTGGAACCGCCCTTATTGCTCAATGGGCCGACCAAAGTCTGCGCTATGACCGCGCCGACTTTGCCGGCGCCTGCAGACAGTCCATGGGCTGTGGAACGGAATCGCGTGGGGAAGACTTCTCCAGGAACTTCGATTGTGTCAAGACCACTCAAAGTACACACAGTGACAAGACTTACCAATGAAGGTGGTCGAGTTGGCCCCGAAGTTCGAGAAAAACTGGCAGAGAACGTAAAGTGCCAGCAAACCACCGGAAGATATTTGATGGTACGCGAATCCGATGACGAAGAAAAGGACGGTCAAGATGATGAAACTGCCCATCTGGATTGGCCACCGGCCAATGGTGTCGATTGTGGCGGCCGAGATCCAGTATCCTGGTATGTTACCGGCAAGGGCAAGGATAAGATTGCCGATCGCTGTATTGTAGGAATTGTGGTACACGTTCTTAGACGAGGCGTATCCGATTGCGCTCAAGATGGCGGAATTGTTAAGTCCCAGGCCCCAAAAGGCGATGTCGATGAAGAACCACGAACCCGCCGTACCCAGCAGTATCTTGCCATACTGTCATTTCCGAAAATGGTGGAAGAAGTCCAGTGGTGACGCCTTAGGGCCCATACTCTTCCGCCGCATTTCAGTCGCGAAGACATGCTCGGCAGCTACCTGACCCTCGTGTTTGCCGGTAAGGTACGCTTGCACGTCAGCGCGAGCTTTCTCCTGATCAAGACACACGTCTAGTGTGTATCTCGGGGTTTATGGAATCGTTAATCGGAAGTAGAGAGCCGCAATAGCGGGCAAAGCACCAAATGCCACGACGGAACGCCAGATCTTGTCGGCAGCGAGCCGGCAATCCTCAGATACGTAGCACTTTGCAGGAGAGCCAGCCTGGATAAGAATATTCTTGGAGGCTACTACACCAACCAAGGATACCAGAGCCGCCGCCAAGTTGCCAAAGCCTTGCCTGGACCGGATTCAGCAGATGGGTCACCTTGGGAGACGGGTACTTACATGGCAAAGACGGAATTCATGAGCGCGCCGCGCCACTTGATCGTCGCAAACTCGGACGTAATGACAGAAGACAATGGATAGTCGCCCCCCACACCAATGCCCATAATAACCCGCCAGAAGACGATCGTCGCTACGATCGGGATCCCGGGTCCATATCCAGCAATCGCTTGGCCAAATGTCCCCGTCAGGATGATCATAAGCTCGATGCCATACATCTTCTTGCGGCCGAACTTGTCGGCCAGCCAGCCGAAGAGGGACTGACCGATGACAGCGCCGGAAGTGGTAGAAAGCTTGATCGCCGTGCTGACACCCGTCGGGGTGACACCTCCGGGGTAGTAGGCCAAACCGATCATGTTGACGATGAAGTTGGCGCTGAACAGATCGTAAGCATCTGTGAAGAATCTGGTGCCGGCGACAACGACCGCCCGGATATGCGCGGTCCCAATGCGGGCATTGTTGATCTCCTTGAAGGCGGTCTGGCCGCTATTCTGACCAGAGTCCACCTCAAAGCGGTTCGAGTGATCCCGCTGGCTGAACATCGACATCAACTTCGACATTTCTTGCGGTGAGCAACAGCACGAGCTGGTGGCTTCGACGATCCGGGTACAGATTCTGCTGACATCTTGGAGCGCGAAGTGTACCCTATATATACGAGGCGCATCTGAAGAACTTTCCCTTTCAATGGAGCGAACATGAGATGAACAGCGAAACAGATTGTTGATACCACCCACGTGTCTGCAAGTCTAGGACCCAGGTGGTGAGACGGATGGATGGAACCGCCCTGGTGACTCACTGGGGCGGACGGAGTGTTGCCCCTCAAGCTCCCCAAGGCGCATACCACGGCCTGACGTCCAGCTCACACCATCCGCAGGAGGCCCAAAGCCGTAACGCCCTTCCTGAATGTCACCGTCAACCTGGCGCCACTAGAATGGCAGGGCAGAACAGAGCATTAGCACCGGCCAATGTGGGCACGTAGCAGATCCGCGACGCCGGTACTCGACACTGTTACAGGTTGGCCTTCATGCATATGTCACCACCAACAAGGGTATTGAGTCCGCTACACTGAGTCCCGGATGACTCGGTGTCAGCACAGGATAGCGATAGGCTGTATGTGTGTCACCCGCAGCAGAGGTCAAGCACAGCCCACCAAGGCACTCAAACGTGTATGTCACCAAGCTAAGCCGGTGACCTTTCACTTGCCTCAGACCAAAGCAGGAGCGGTGTTGGTGCCACGCAGTCCTCTCCAATCGATTTCGGCAGGTCCAAGCAACGCTGATACCGCGCTCGTAAGCCCAGGCTGAGAACACCGCTAGGACGGGAGGCTGTCATGCATATAGCAGCCGAACAAATATTCGAGGCACAGAGTACAGCGCGGCGCATTGACATGCCTCCACAGGGGCTGCGCTCAGAACTTTACCGGAGACAGACCGCTCAAATGCTCAAAGGTCTCTGCCGAGAGGCCTTCAGGAGGCTTGCCTACTTTCGTCTAACAAGGAAGCCACCTGGCTCGATTCGCTTGCGTACAGCAAGCCGTTGACTCTCTCGGTTTCGAGTACCCGTCCATTTGTCCGTGCTCGAAGCCACCCGACTGCTGATGTGCTCCCCACTCCGTGCATCATTGGGCGCGCGCTATCGCTAGAATTTACTACCGGAGCGTTGCCCAGATTGTAGGCGAGGCCGACGCGCCTCTCGGCTGTTTGACGAACCTCTAGAGGCTTTGCTGTGTAATTCTGACATAGATCGAAAGAGGGTGGTATGGTTATTAATCTGGCCTTGAAAGCCAACGCAAAAGCCGTCTGAACATGATATAGAGGACGAGTTTGAGGAACCATACTAGAGTAAAGACTGGCACCTTTCGCAGCCTGTCGGTGCCTTGCATGCCCAATGACAGTTCTTGAAAAGCATTTAGCTATCAGTCAATGCGATGACTGAAGACAGTGTTGAACTTCTACGACGCGTGTCGAGGACGCAAATGCGTGAGGTAGGCTTCAGTGATCAGTATACGGCGGCGGATCGTCTTCGTTCATCTAGTGTTGGGGGACACTACAGTCAGCAAGCCTGTAGTCCACGTCAGGCACTGCACTTAACCACCTACCAAAAAGCTGTAGCTGTATGGCTCGTCCGAACACCACGCGGAAGCAATCGACTGCGGGCGGAAAAGATTTGATTCTTCCTCCTCGGCTTCACGAATGCACAAATCAGTCGACTCCTTCGCAGGCTCGAAGTAGATCTGCAACGGACACTCCAGCACGAATTCTGGCACAGTAGTACCCTTCACACTGACGCGCCCAATGATGCTGTACTGCCTTGAGGCGATGGCGCTGCAAAATGTTGGCGCGACCATTTTCTCGACGCGTATAGGGAAGCGGGAACGCGTCGTCCATGCTTCGAGGTGCCCTATGCCAGTACTACCATGTCTCGTGTCCGTGGTGTTGTCGTTCATATTGTCGCCAGGAGAAAATTGCTGCTGCCAGGACGTTGCGTCGCGGCTTTGCTCGGTGAGTTTCAGGATAGAGTCATGCAAGCGTACCCCACCGCGTTCTGCACTCACCATATCCTGGCCTGGCACTTGCGGGAACGGCTTCGTAGAGTAGAAGGTCTTTGCGCGGAAAACGGGTTGCAGCGTGAAACGAAGTTTCTTGAGGCTCTCAGAGAGTCCGTACAAAGTGGAGTCGTGTCTTCCGCTGACGAGATTGCGGACGTCGATATACAGCTCGATGTTGCCTTGCGGGCACTCCTTTCTATGCTGAAACAGGAGTGGGACGGGTTGAGGTACCGAGATAGTCATTCGATATAAGCGCCCGAAGAGCGAGAAGCGTGTTGAGTGAGACGCTGTACCCACGTACTCTCCCGGGAAATCGGATATATTGACAGGAGGGCCAGGCGTACAACGCGGTAAAACACCAACCTCCCTCTCTGTAACGACGACTTGGCCGCCTTTCGAACGGACGATGGCACGTAAGCTGTACTTGATCCTAGGTTGCGCATACTCTTCTTTGTCTGTGTGGCGAAGGACGCTGCCGACAGTGAGTGTTGAAGGTTAAGACATTGGTCGGGTACACTAAGGATCTTGGGCGTGCACCGTGGCGGAAAGGTGAGTGTGAACGAGGCAGTGTATGCTGAGTCGCCCTGCGCTGTATCTGCGGTTTCCATGGTTTCCGTAATTTCCGCGACGCTGGCCGTTTGATGTAGGAACTGCGTCCAAGGTTATACGATGTGTACATTGTGGAATGGCATATCGTCCCACCCTGTAGGAACCTACCTTGTAGGAGCCGGAGGAGATGCGCACGGGATCGTCGTCGGGGTCTTCCAACGTCCATACGCGCATGTGACCTACGCCGGTGGTTCAGTGAGGAAAGACAATGCTCGCGTACACACGCACCTAGTAATGAGATGGATATGGTGTCTACATCTCCGCCCGTAATCTTGATGTGGCCGTCAAGCTGGTCATACGGAGACCAGACGCGTGACGTCTTGGCATCCCCCTGCTCGGCGTGAAGGGGCGCATCGAACAACTGTGCCTCCATGTCGACTGCGTACGTTGATGAAGAGATAGTGTATGAAGAGATACTGGGGCCGAGTGCGGGAGGGTTGGGACACTTTGCAGCCCTTCTAAAGTTGTTTGATGCGATGGTGCTGGCAGACCACGTGAACCCAGCTCGCATCTCGGACACAGAGTAGGTGAGGAAGGTACGTGCCTGCGCAGCGACCACCAACGGCCACATGATGACAATCTGGGGCCCTTGCGCTGGTGTGACAGCCTGGTCACGCGACACTTACGAGCTTTGTGTCACCGGTCGTGCGTCTACACTTGAAGTCTTACATGTAGTGACCACCCGCAGAAACTTAGCATGAATACACGTGGCACGGTTCGCCAGTATGTCATCATCCTCGCTGCTCTACTTCAGCTAACCGCACTCGTCGCGGGCGTATTCGGCCGCCCTCATATCTACGAGCTGAGTGCTCAATATCTAGGGTTCCCCAGATACAGCAAACTCGTTCACGGTAGACTGATGGACTTGGAGGCCACGGCGGAGGAGACTGTGGCTAATTCCATCCAATAGGCATGGCTATTTGTCAATGCCCACAACTACATTGCATTATGCATACTGCTTGGTTGGAGTGGCTTACCATATCCATCTCCATTCCAAGCCTGCTCTTGTTCTTTTGCTTGTACGATATGATATCTTCCACATGCTGACGACAGCCGCGCTAGGCTTTTGCTAACCAGATCAGCGTGAGAGATAGGCACCGTGCTGTTCATTCAGCTGTCTTTGGTACGCCACGAGACACGTGGAGTTTTCTAGTGCTTCCGCTTCAATATCGCCTTTGCGTCTTTGGAATCAAAGGCGGGGCAAGATGTCAAGCCGCCCCGATTGCCACAGGTCCCACCCTTTGCAAAACACCTGCTCGCGCCAAGTTTTCCTTTCCTTTTCGGTGGTCGCAGAGACGTTGCGCTGCGGTGTGGTAGGTGCGGAGCACCTCTTTACTTAGTGGCGATTGTCAGATAGTCTCAAATCGGGCCGTGCAATCGCATTTCTCGCCACCATTTGCTGTTGCCCACCATCAAGCTATCACGTCAGACTATCAGAGACTATGTCGTCGAGGACGGAGACATTACACCTAATGAATACGAACGGACATAACACCTCTACCGCCGGAGATAAGTCGAAGGTGCGCTCCTTTCTCGAACGACGCTGATGGGTGGAGCGATGTCCATATCTGATGCTTCAACAGGCCGAACAGCGAGCGCGCATTCGAAGGAATTAGTAGCGATGTCGCGAACGAAAGCGCGCGCATATTAAAGAGCTAGAGAGGCGAGGCGATGCTCTTTAAGCCAAGATGCAACAGTGTGAACCGTGTATAGCACAGCGCTTGCCAGATCACGAAACTATACTCGCCACTGCGCTGCGGGAGAATAATGCCCGCCGGGATCTACTCTCAGCGCTAGGGTTCGATAAAGATGCTCAACAGCGCTTTATAGAGTCCGATGCCAAGCGCCAGATCGTTCACACAGTGCTCGAAGATGAGGCTAGGCGAACGACCTCTCCGTAGACGCCGGGCTGGAGTCTTGCGGATGCAACTGATCGCCCCTCTTCCACCGTCCAATCTGCCTTCTGCTATACAAGCAGGTGTATCTAACGCTGTGTCGCCTGCTGATTTACAAGCCCCGTCTGGTCTCAGCAGCGACGTAATGGACTCATCGAAATCTATAGACTACGAACAAGCTGATCCCAATCTCACTGTTAGTGTCGTTGCTCTATACCAAGGATGTCGCGCTAAAGCAATACAGGTCGACGACTAGCTATCGGATCCCCGACCTTTTAACAACTTGCAATTGTCTCTGGAGATACCTGCCAACGGCTCGCTGCCCTCTGAACCCTACATGAATACTATTTACGGCCCACAAACCGCTATCAATGCCCTCGATCTGGGGCAATCCGAGACGGCGACCATCGCTATCCCAGAGGCTTCCAATAGCGAAGCATCGGATACTACTAAGCGCACCGCTCAGCCACCACTGGACAAAGCAATCAACCACTGTTTCTCGGACACTGTCGTACGGGTCCCGCCAGAGAGACCTCCACCGCCTGTTCAACAGCCCTATCATTGGTCTTCCGACATAACCGCAAGGGCCTCAGCATAGCTGATCTGCAACAGAGACTAAAACCCGGAGTCAGATATCCATATAGAACCGCTGAAGAATGCCGTATCGAGGACAACATCCTCTTCTCGGTCCTGGCGCACATCTCTACCTGAAAGGGCTATGCAAAGCCTGTATATAATACATACAATATGCTTCATGCTTTCCAATTGTACCGCCGACCAATCCATCTTACTACGTACACTAAGCTCAGCAGTACCGGCACCTCTATCAGCGGCCCTACAGTAGACGCTAGGGCTTGATCGCTGTTGGCGCCGTATGTCGCGGCTGCTACTGCTATCGCTAACTCGAAATTGTTGCTTGCGCCTGTAAACGACTGGGTAGCAGCGAGCTTGTAGCCGAAACCGAGACGGTGGGTAACCCATAAGGTCAGGAAGAAGATTATGACGAAGTAAACGATAAGGGGTGCGGCGACTCGGACGACCTGTAAGAATGAGAAGAGGTCAGCATGTCGATTGACGATGAGAGCCTAAGCTCCAGGTTTTTGGGGAGTTGCGTACCGAGACGATAGAATGAACGACTTTATGGCCTTGTTCCGCGAACAGGACGATGATGGTGTACAGTAGCCCGATGAGCGACCATGGAGCTATCCCCTTTAGGAACGTCTTATCGTACCAGGACGCGCTGATGAGCCATCTGATTCCGAATCTTGTAATTATGGCGGCGCCGAGCGGGATCCCTAGGAACACGGCGACGCTCGTAGCGACTGTCGAGTAGGATACCGTAATCGTGCTAGAGGATTGCGATATTACGTTGATGAAGAAGATGGCGAGTGGAGCGTAGAGCACCATCTGCAGGATAGAGTTGATGGCGACGAGGATGGCGCAGTACTGACTGTCGCCGCCCGCTAGGCCGGTCCAGATTAACACCTTGTTGCAGCTCAGTCACTGCTTTGCAAGGGTGAGTGATGGATTGAGTTGACACTCACCATTGCAATGCACCGGGCCAAGCCGACCAGGATCAGACCTTCCCGAAGAGCTTCTTGATCGGGGAGAAATGCCCATGCCAGTCCGAGCATAAGAAATGGCGCGATAATCCAGTTCAGTACGATGCTAAAACCAATCTGAATCCATAGCTCCTTCGAGTGGAATGTGTGGTGCAGTGTCTCGTATTGTACCTTGCATAGAATCGGATACATCATGACGAGCAAGCCGACCGCTAGCAACCTCGTCAGCAAAGTTGCCGTTACGTTGCAACTGACTTGAGCTTACCGATCGGTACAGATACTCCAACGAATTGGCCCTTCTTCAATGCGGGTCCGACGCTGGAAACAAAGTTGCCGAGGAGGATGCCTATAGCCATCGCAAGTAGAATCCAGAGGGCGAGTAGCCGATCCAGCCAGCCAAGGCTTTTAAACGCTGATTCCTTGGGTGCTGATATACCTGTTTCGTCCGACTGTCGTTCGAGGTTAATGTTCCGTTCTTTGTTCGCGCCTGCTATGTCGGCACCAGATGCGTCACGTGTATCCGCCATATTGTTGCGAGATAGCTGGGGTGTGCAGTCGTGGCTTGTTGATTCTGGTTGCGGGGAGTGCGTGTGTACCAATAATTCTGATTGCGGAGAATGCCTACTAATTCAGCCTCTCAACGATGAACTTTATGCTGTGTGGGCATCTTCTTCAGAGACGGCAGACGAAAAGTTGGTGCACTATATGTTCAAGAAGAGCGTCAAAAATTGCGGTCCATCTCGCAATTTCCAGAACATGATCTGCTCGCATCGCGCTGTTCTGTCAGCTAAAGTGACAGGCCGGAAGATCAGAGGGTGGCGTTGCTGCTTCATCGGCCTTCTGCAGCGCCCTAGTGACATCGGCGACATATCCAAGCAATGGTGACACACCGCTGATGCCTGAGGCCTAGATCCACTTGCAAATGCCTGGCGAGTGACCTTCTGCACTGGCAAAGATAGTGTTGCCATATAATCCCCGGCATTTCCTCGCGCGGCGTTGTCTCCACGAGACAGTTTGTCGTCAAGGTTCGTAGCACAAGAATGGTTCATACTGCGGTCAACACAGCACTCAACAGCAATCAGTTATGGCGGATATTGCCACTGAAGAGCCTCTACCATGGCATTGCGCCTATCCCAAGCCAAAGTCAACGCCGGGTAGTTTGACCAAGGGCGAACTACTCCAGCTCATAAGAGAACGTGCCCGCCCGGGGAGAGATTTTCTGCTTGTCGATCTGAGACGGAACGACCATGAGGTGCGCGGCAGTCCCGTCTCTATCTCGAATGTTTGCTATCATGACTGATTGTTACATTCAGGGCGGCACAATCGCCGGATCAATTAATCTGCCTGCGCAGAGCCTCTACCCAACTCTCCCGACTGTCTATACTCTAGTAAAGGGTGCGGGTGTCCCGAAGGTGATCTGGTATTGTGGTACGCTTCACTACGTAGCTTATCTGAATGGAGACTTCAGCACTGACATTAATCGTCTCAGGCTCTTCGCGTGGACGAGGCACCAGAGCTGCTGGATGGTTTGCCGATCTGCTCGCAGCCAAAAAAGACACCAGTATCGAAAGCTTGATTCTAGAGGAGGGCATTACAGGCTGGGCTTCTGCTGGCGACGACTTCGTCATGCAGATGTACGAACACGATGCGTCCAAGTGGACGCCAGCTGAAAAGAAGCCTGTTGCCACTACCAGTGCTTCTGGGCGGTGAGGCGGGAGGTCTTTGGGATTGTCCTTGTACGTTGAGCGTAGCAGCCGATGATCACGGTGAGAGTGGTCCTACTCGGCATGCCACAGTCGTGCAACCTATGCAGAACATAATGTACTCGACACTGAGTAAGCAGGGTCTCAAGGGACAACGACGACCTAGTCAATCGTAGAGATTTCCTTACTCGTGCGTAGAGGGAGACACACGTTCTGTAATCACTTGGGGTGACACAGTCACTCACCTCTTGGTCATTTACGTCTGTTGTGAGCCAATCCCAGTAACAAGGCCAGCTTGTCCGACCGGCTCGGCGGCAAGGAAATGGTCGTCCAGCACCACTACCAGTGACCACCACAATCTCTAGGCAGTAATGTTGCCTGCTTGGGCGATAGACAAGGCATGGGCTGGTATGACGCAGTGTCACTCTCAATTACCGGCCACAGACGTGACTGCTGTACGTACGCTTGACTTCAGGGCCGCGATCTGTTAGCCGCTAGACCCGTGGGAAGGCACCGTCCCGGCCCGAGAATGGGGACTTTCCACCCAAATTTCCTTCAGTAGTGACATCGCTCCAGAAGATAAGTGGGACAGCCGCGTGTTGCCAGGGGGGCAATCGAACCCTCTCAAGACAGACTGCGGCGATAGAAGGTACAAGTAGACATTCCCTGTGTACTTCGATCGTCTTAGCGCACAGTGGCGAAAGTATGATTGTGGCGCATCCCGCTCGCTCTGGGTTCACTTGGACTCCTCGGATTATTGCCAAGGCAGCATACCCTCCTTCATTTGCGATGGGTGCTGCATCATCCATGGCTGCCAGACTCCGCATTTACAGCTATCTGAACGATACAGAAGTTCTCCGGAAGACGGTTGAGATTCGTCTGATCCTACCTACGCTGGACGAACATTGGCCGTACCGCCCAGCGAGGACGATGCGGCAGTCCGCGCGAAGTACATGCCCTTCCGGTGCAGCGACGATGTGGCAGAGACAGATTGGGTAGCGCGGTTAGAGCTTAGTACGGCGCTGAAGATGGTCGAGGCAGATATGATTGCTACAAATGGCAAACGGCTACGGGTTCTGGTACTATTTGGCAGTATGCGCGCTCGGTAAGCTCACCATAAACCTACATATGCCTCGCTACGTTTATTGACCCCGTTAGTTCATACTCACGCCTGATGGCCCTTGAAAGCGCCCGCATCCTCTTTCGCTTAGGCTGTGAAGTACGCGTTTTCGATCCAACCGGATTGCCAGTCAAGGACGGCGTACGGCATCACTATTCTAAGGTGCGCGAGCTTCGTGAGCTAAGCAAATGGAGCGACGGTCACGTCAAGGTCTCGCTCGAGCAACACGACAACCTTGTACGTCTAGTTCCTCCACCTACACTCATGGCATTACTAATTGTGGTGTAAGACCGCTGTGTTTAAGAATCAGATCGATTGGATCCCACTAGGCAGTGGCTCGGTTCGCCCAACGTAGGGCCGCACGCTAGCTATTGCACAGGTCTCTGGTGGCTCGCAGTGGTTCAATACCGTGAATTCTCTGCGTACCCTGGGCCCCTGGATGCGCATGTTCACATTCCGAACCAGTCCTCGATTCCTATGGCCTACGAACATTTCACTAATGCCAAAGAGCCTACTGAAAGCGACTACCTTGAAGCCGAAGGCGGCAGTCGACTCATACCGTCCGGCAACCGTGATAGGCTAGTCGACTGCATGGAGGAGTTCGAAAAGTACACCCTCATCATGCGATCGCACTTCAACCTTTTCAATGACCGCTATAGCGAGCGCACCCAGCGGGAGGCAACCCGAGTCAAAGAAGAGCAGGCGAGCAAAACGCAAGAGGAGAATGAGGCATCAGAGGGTAACGCAAAGCGCACGGGTAGCGCGGGGCTTGTCAATGGCGTCGATATAAAGGGATTGTGAGCCGCGGTGTGGTGCGCTCAAACACACGTGTTGCAGACTCGCCGCCACTAGCGACGCGATATGTCGAAGAGCATACATCAGGCCAAATTGCTCCTTGAATTCATGGCCACCAGCCTGGTCTATCGCGCAACGTGCATACATCAGGAGTGTTCTGGCGCACAGCAAGCGTTTTTTGCCAGGAGCAGGTGACGCGGCTGGTTCGCGAGGTGTGGCATAACGGTGAGTTGCCAGACACATGAAACTGGAGCATCAGCACGTGAAGTCCACGTACGCTAAAGCGAGGCGACTAGCACGACGTGAGCGAACAGTGGAGATGTTACACTGCACATCTTCGAGCCTCCAGCTGATGTCAAGAAGGCGGTGATCAGTATACCGTCTGGACCACTACTATGAGCTATTTGGAGACGAAAGGCGTATTGTATACATACTAGAAAATAGACAGGCGGTTGCATGCCTTGAGCGCATTCGCTCAGAGACTGAAATTGTGCACGCTTCCGTACCTGCCCCACGATGCCAGACTGTCTCCAGCCTTGTGCTGCGTTGTCAGTAGCGCCAGATCTGTCTGCTGGCTAGCTGCAGCACGCTGAAGAGGTGGCTTGTTCTATGTTGCGGCCTGGCTCTGCCCGGCCCAGTGCCTCGTCTTGATTTCATCCTTCGTCCGTCCAATTGCCGCCCATCCTCTCTTTACGCACGGAAAAGTATGCACTATGCGGGCGCTATACATGCTTCCACGTGCCGGCGACGACACATCGCTTCCGCCGCTAATGCAACACCTGAGGATCTTCGGGTCGTCGGAAAGGCTAATGCGTGCAGTCAGTACCCCTGCAGGAGCGGGTGACATTGCATGGCATATCCATCGTGCATATCGCATCAGAAGTTGGCGGCGCCAGATCTTGGACGACACAGCACGTGCATGCCGTAGCATGGCATGCGTGGAGGGGACGTCGACGCAGCAGTGTTCGCACTGCCGGTAAGGTGGGGTTTGGACTATTAGCGATGCGTTTCCACCGGCTCTTGTCACAGGACTGCGAGGTACGAGACCGTGATGTCCTGTCGCCCAAGTTTTCCGACATCGTCAGGTGAGGGCGCCGGACACTCCAGCGCTCACCTCGACTCGCTTATGCGGACTAAATCACCGCGGCGCTTGTTCAAGGTTGCTGTTGCAGAGCCACCATCAACATTTTCACCCCGCGTGTCTCTCGCTCAGTCCATGGCACTCACGTCGATGCTAAATGGGGAGGAGCGGTCTGGCAAGCAAACCGCCGTGCGACAGGGCCAGCCATAGCTAGGTGCCGCCATTACACGAGATTTGCCATTAGGTATTTCATTAGCGTCTCCTAGTACGAAAAGACATTCTTGAAATGGATCGCGCCATAGTCATTGATTGAGTTACTTTACACATTCATCGTCCTATTTGCAGAACAGGGCTACAAAGTCCTTCATTCGTTCGTTTCGGTATGCACATCCACAAGTAAATCTCCGGCTTCAATGTTCGGGGCGTGGGCTAACTCTTATGCCCTCTTGTAGGTTGTTCGAGTCGCCGCACCACTCATCGTCTACTTTGTCGTGAATTTCTTCCTAACCTTGTAGATCACTTATCGACTCGGTTTCGGCTACAGGCTTGCTACAACTCAGTCCTTTACAGCCGCTAGCAACAATTTCGACTTAGCAATAGCTGTTGCAGCCGCTACCTATAGTACTAACGGCGACCAAGCCCTAGCGTCCACGGTCGGTCCGTTAATCAAGGTGCCAGTCTTGCTGAGCTTAGTATACGTAGTGAGATGGACCGGTTGTCGATGGGACTGGAAAGAATGAGGCCCAGCAAAGTAGACGAGATTGATTCTCACCGATGCTTTATGCTAGCAAAGTAGACGAGATTGATTCTCACCGATGTTTTATGCAGATATGTCCGCTAGCACATTGAGTAGAATGCTGTTCTCAATCCGACATTCTTTAGAAACTCCAGAGCGTATCCTTATGCCATTTTTCAGTCTTTGTTGCAACTCTGCTATGCTCAATCCCTTGCGATTGTGCCGGAAAATCATCGATAAAGCTATTGAACAGAGGGTAGATGTCTCTCCGGCCTGAAATTGTACGACTGTGTCCAGGAAACAGCGGTCGATTTCTTGAGCCGATGGCGGCTGGGCAGTATGCTGGGCGTCGTTAAGGTCACTGCCATCTGGAAGCGTCGATACCGGAATGCGCGATGTCGAAAGGTCAATCAGATCGAGCCCAGTGATAGCTCCTGACGCATCGTTGACAGGGTCAATGTAAGATCTAGCGAGCCGCGAGCCATTTGCATGCGGGTCCACTAGGGGCGACGGCAGGTTATCAAGCACTTGGGGATCCGACAGCCAGTCGTCAACCTGAATATGCTTTAGTGCAGTGCTCCTTACGTGAGCTCTGTATCGTGCTTACAGTAAAGACTGGTCCATTTTGCTCGTAGTCCATCATGGTTTTAGACCAGTCCACAGAGTTGCCAGCAAAACCGTCTACGGATTGAGGGATGGCTGGCGCAGCGCCTATAGATGCCTTAGCCGGGACTATAGGAGTGAAGTCGGACGGCTGATGAGGTGCAGTTGTGGCCGGGGTTTCTGCGAGGCTCCCACCCGCAGTATAAGGAGAGCTGACTTGGCCATCTTGTTCTCGGAGGATGGTCCGGACAACTTGACGCTTAGCATCAGATGCGATGAAGCGTTCCTGAGCTTCTTCGTCAAAGCCCAACGCTGAAAGCAGGTCTCTACGGGCGGCATTTTCCCGCAGAGCCCTGTTAAGCGCACTTTCCTGTGCTGGCAGACACGATGGAGGACATGGTTCACACTGGCGCATCTTCGCTTGAAGAGCATCCACTTGCTTCTCCAGCTCCTCGATATGGGCGCGCTTCCGTTCACGACACCGCTGCTGGTTCCGTCGAGTACGCGCCCGCTGCTCGGCCTGTTGAGCTTATCAGAGGTTGGCAAGAATTAATCAGTCGCTACCATTGCGTCGTTCCTACCTTCACCTTGTCTCCGACTATAGGCATCTGAAGATCCCTCGTGCCGGCCGGATATGCTTCCTCTGTCATTGAAGGCATAGTGACGGTAGTTGGTTGTTGACAAGGAAGAGGGACGAAACTGCTGCCGAACGCTACGCCGGTATGATACGTGCAGATGACAAATGCGGCCAGCGCTAGCCTAAAGCGGCGACCTCGGCCTGCATCTGCATCATGTGATTGTCGATCCATCTGCCGAATCACAAGCATGGGAACAAGTCACTCCCAGCTGTTGGAGCATGGCAATTGATAGCAAACCACGAACGTATAAAGGGTTAGGGTTAGGGGTTCTAGTGCCAATTGCTCCGACAGGTCAGACTCGCTCTATAGGGGCTATAGATCTGTCGCATCTAGAGCGTAGCTACAATATCTAATATACCTAAGGACGTATTTCTGCCGGCTTAGTCCCGTTGAGTTCGAGTAGCCCTCGTCCCTTTCGCTTCCTAGCTAAGTGTCTCGACTAGTAGGCAGCCCGGCACTCGACATTTGTCCTATACGTAGAGTCTACTTTCAGTAGGTGTTACTCGCTCGATTCTGCCTGTCCGGCTTTGGGTTAGGGGTTCTAGTCAATGGCGAAAGCCCATATCCAATGAAGGTGGAATTGATATCTGCGACTGGACCGCCGGTGCCTTTCAACGCCTGGGGCCGCCCGAGAGCCTCCCAGCCCGCACAAGTGCAACACGGACGGACCGAGTCCGACCTTCCCGGCCTAGGCATACGGATAGCCGCTAGCCTAGGGTGTCCGGCAGACAGTATCACGACACTAGCAGTATCCTCGGCTTACGCTCTCAGAATATCGCCTTCGAGAAGTCTGCCTGTCTGGTTTCCTTTCGGTACCAGCAAAAGCCGGGTAACCCGCGGCTGTTGTACGGGGTAGGTTCGCAGATGGATAGGCTGGCAGTGTGACGGGACCACCCCAGTCCTCCGCTCTGCCCCCTCTACCGGGGGTTTGGTTGGAGTTTTACGGCCTCACGCTGCCGAGTGGTTTTTGGGTGTCGCCAGGGGGAGGTCATGGCATGCCTCCTTGACGGCCCCTCAAGGTCCACCGCTTGGTTCGCACATAGGGTGGCTGACCTATCTATGCTGTAGATGTCCTCCCAGCGCGTTGTGTGCGCCGACGCTGGGGTGGGGCACGGGAGTCGGACCTCTCCCTCGCCTTCGAGGGCTTAACTATATACTATCTACGTATCTACCGCGTCTCTGCGAGCCAAGTGGGCTCCGATTTACCGGCCGGTAGATTTGGTCTCGGTTCGTTCCCTCTCTGGATTTCGGTGAGGTTTCTTGCCAGTTAATGTATTTGGCGAAGAAGTTCGGTGCCATGTCTCAGGGGGTCATGGGAAGTTTGCCATGTCTCAGCTGATCATGGGAGTCTGGTTTACCGGCCGGTAGATTCGGTCTCGGTTTGTGCCCTCTCTGGATTTCAGTGAGGTTTCTTGCCAGTTAATGTATTTGGCGAAGAGTTACGGTGCCATGTCTCAGAGGATCATGGGGAGTGTGCCACGCTTCATATAAGCAAAGAGGTTTGGTTTACCGGCCGGTAGATTCGGTCTCGGTTTGTGCCCTCTCTGGATTTCAGTGAGGTTTCTTGCCAGTCAATGTATTTGGCGAAGAGGTTCGGTGCCATGTCTCAGAGGATCATGGGAAGTGTGCCACGCCTCATATAAGCAAAGAGGTTTGGTTTACCGGCCGGTAGATTCGGTCTCGGTTTGTGCCCTCTCTGGATTTCAGTGAGGTTTCTTGCCAGTCAATGTATTTGGCGAAGAGGTTCGGTGCCATGTCTCAGAGGATCATGGGAAGTGTGCCACGCCTCATATAAGCAAAGAGGTTTGGTTTACCGGCCGGTAGATTCGGTCTCGGTTTGTGCCCTCTCTGGATTTCAGTGAGGTTTCTTGCCAGTCAATGTATTTGGCGAAGAGGTTCGGTGCCATGTCTCAGAGGATCATGGGAAGTGTGCCACGCCTCATATAAGCAAAGAGGTTTGGTTTACCGGCCGGTAGATTCGGTCTCGGTTTGTGCCCTCTCTGGATTTCAGTGAGGTTTCTTGCCAGTCAATGTATTTGGCGAAGAGGTTCGGTGCCATGTCTCAGAGGATCATGGGAAGTGTGCCACGCCTCATATAAGCAAAGAGGTTTGGTTTACCGGCCGGTAGATTCGGTCTCGGTTTGTGCCCTCTCTGGATTTCAGTGAGGTTTCTTGCCAGTCAATGTATTTGGCGAAGAGGTTCGGTGCCATGTCTCAGAGGATCATGGGAAGTGTGCCACGCCTCATATAAGCAAAGAGGTTTGGTTTACCGGCCGGTAGATTCGGTCTCGGTTTGTGCCCTCTCTGGATTTCAGTGAGGTTTCTTGCCAGTCAATGTATTTGGCGAAGAGGTTCGGTGCCATGTCTCAGAGGATCATGGGAAGTGTGCCACGCCTCATATAAGCAAAGAGGTTTGGTTTACCGGCCGGTAGATTCGGTCTCGGTTTGTGCCCTCTCTGGATTTCAGTGAGGTTTCTTGCCAGTCAATGTATTTGGCGAAGAGGTTCGGTGCCATGTCTCAGAGGATCATGGGAATAAGGTGAAACATTAATACATATTACGTGCTAGGATCGCTAGTATGTTTTGGTACATTGTCCCGCGTGAACTCCTCTCGTAGGCCGGCCTTTACTTTACTAAGCGCCTCGAATGCCTGCTCCCAGTACCCATTGTTTAGCATGAAGTCAACGTTTGTGAAGCAACCATCCAGATCTAATAGCTTTGCTTGCCTGCCCTTCTCACGCCTTTGCCTGCGGGAAAATCTAGTTGCTCCGCATTGGCAGTCGCAGTCCTCGTCTCCACGACGGAACCCTCGGGAACCTGTAGTACAGGCGTGTCTGTACCGAAAGCACCACACCCCACGGCGATATTGGAAGAACTGGTCTTGCATGTGTCGAGGAGCGGTCAGGACCGGATCCACGGCAGGCTTCCTCCCATCAGATCGAAGGGCCAACGCTACTAGCCTGGTCAGGTGTGACCTCTGCGCGCGTTTAGCTACCTGCTTCTTTACCCATTTCCTCTGGAATCCCGCCAGTGAGTAGGCTGTCAGGGCGTTCGTTTCTCGTTTCCAGAGGGTCAGTAGTCTATTCTCTCGTAGACTCCTCCGGAAGCCTCCTCCCGCCATCGGCCGTAGTAGTAGATTTTGAAGCAGAGTCTCGCGTTCAGAGCGCTGAAGTCGAAAGAGGAAGGACATATGTAGGCATTCGAATCGCTCGCTTAGCTTGGGGAGACCGAGTAGGGTCTAGGTAAGGCACCAGCCGTGCTTCCCGTTCGCAATCCACTGTATCAGGGCCTTGTACCGGTCTTCGGTTATCTTCCATTTGCTTTCGGATCGGAGGGCCCACGCCCAGACAAGCGGAGCCCCGTACTCCAGAATTGGCGCTACATACTCATAGTACGCTCGTAGTCGGTTTGCTACGCCCCAGGTCGCAGAGTGGCGGGTCATAAAAGCTACGCGACCTACCGCCCTCTCGATTCGGTTATCTAGGTGTTGTTGGAAGTCAATCCCGTTGGCCGTTATTGGAAATCCTAGGTATGTGTACTGATCTACACCCGGTAGTATGTCCTTGTCCCAGCCAATAGGGCCGGGATAGGTGATTGAGACGTGGCCGCACTTCCGGATATTGACACTAATACCGTTCGTGTGGCACCATCGCCATATACACCCCAGTAGACCTCTAATTTCGTCTGGGTGCGAGTAGAGTAGTGCGCCGTCATCCGCGTAGAACAGCCCTTTCGGGAGTCGTGAGTTGGTCGGGTTCAAGTCATAGAGTAGGTCATCGACTAGGATGTTCCATAAGAGTGGTGAGAGCGGGGAGCCTTGGAGTACCCCCCTTGTCCGCTCAAACCATGGAGATGCGCCGCCGTTTGCCAGGACTCGAGAGGTCAATCCAGTCCGCAGTGCCCTCAGGACCTCCAGTAGTCTCCGTGGACATTCACGGCGCATCAAAGCAGCGTCAAGCAGGGTGTGGTTCACCATGTCAAACGCAGCACTGAAGTCAAGGAAGATCGCCCCAGCGCACAGTCGCTGCTCGAGAGCAATGTGAACAACCGCGGCGTGCGTCAGTGTAGAGTAATCGCTTCGAAAACCTGCTTGCGCCGGATGTAACTGCATCTGAGGCATGTGCAACATTCTCCGGAGGAGACAGGATTCGAATAGCTTTCGGAATGTCGTCGAGAGTGCGATTGGTCGGGTGTTGAAGACTGTCTTCGGCTGCCTCGGGTCCTTGACGATAAGTTGTATATCCGTAGCGTTCCAGGCAGCTGGAGTGTAGCCCTGGTCGAGGCACGAATTGAACAGGTGAGTAAGGGCAGGTAGTAGCGAGGTGTCCGCGAGTGCCTTCACCGCCCGCACGTGTATGCCATCGCTCCCACATGCCTTCGAGCTGTCCTGTCTCGACAGCTCCTTGCCTACCTCTTCGATAGTAAGTGGTTCAAAGTCCCCGCCTTTGCTCGGGCGTGCAGACCTCTCTACAGATATCGGGTAAGGTGCTTGGTAGCGCTTGCCGAGTTCGCGTGCCGCTTCATCAAGTGCGCTGATATCTGGATCGGAGCTGCATAGTAGGCTATTGTCCTTATCTAGGCGGAACAGCTGTCGGACCATCTGGAAGTATGTCGGTTCCGAGCAAGTCCTTGTCCCCTGGGAGTTGGGTTTACATTCGCCTAGTGCTCGTCGACAGGCTTGCTGGCACGCCTTTACGATTCGTCCATGTTGGTCGTCAATATCGTAGCTCCGGTCTAGCGGGTGGAGACAGGCCGTCGCTGCTTCGGTCCATGCTGTCGCAAGCTTCGTAGCAACGTGCTCGTTTCCAAGTCGGCTGTTCTGGAAGCGCGGTAGCTTGGGATTCGGGTGTCCTAGGGTCGTAGCACTCGTCCAATCCAGTAGTAGTAGGTATTTGTGATCGGTCGAAAGATCCAGGCTAGCGGTATCTACCAGGTGAAGATTACAGTGGGCGAAGGGTCGCTTCGCAAAACAATGATCGATAGTTAGGTGTGGGAACCTTTGGAAGCCGTCCGGTAGTCTACCATGGGTTGTAGGGTCGAGGCGTAGCATTCCAGCAGCCTGCATCCATGACGAGATACTTGCTGCACGTTCGTCTGGGTTGCCAAGGCCGGTACGTTGGTTGTATCGGACATTTACGTCGCCAAGGACGACGTCCCTCGATTCTAGACTGGCCAGCAGTGCTTCGACGTCGCTCGAATTCATCGAAGGTGGCATATATATACCCGTAACTGTAGTCCCTTTAAGGGTTACGGTCACGGAGGAGTCGGTTACCTCCGGCGCGCTCGACATCATCGAACGGGCCTTGTTCGATCCTAGGGCGCACACCCCGCCAGTATGCCGACAGCCAGGTCTTGATAGTGGTTTAGGGGTGTGCGCGATTGCCGCAGTTGTCGCTATACACCCCTGGTAACCAACGTACCACGTCTCTACAACAAAGAGCACATCTAGCATCCCCGAATCGATTAGCTGCAGGGTACGCTCCCAGCTATGGGTATCTAGTCCTTGTATATTTATGTATCCGATCCGGACACACTCGTTCGGTACCAGACCGACGTCGGTGTAAGTAGCAGTAGTTGTAGCGATCGCTCCCCGCTGCGCTAGACGAGTGCTTCGCCTTACGGGGGTCATAGTCGGAGGGTATAGTAGACTCAGCGGTCGGAGTCAAGAGGATCGCTAATTATGCTATCAAGCTCGGCAGGGTCGGGGTCCTCCCAGCTAGTTACAATGTCAATAGACGGGGTTCTCTGCCGGGTACGCCGAGTCCGTTCTTGTCGAAGTAAGGTCGAGATATCTTTGGCGATAGCCGAGAGTATCTTAATCTCGGCGGACAGTTGTGTAATTCCTTTGGCTAACAGGTCCGGGCAGGCTCTCTTCCGCTCACGCTCAATAGTGTCGAGTTCGTCGTCTGTTTTCGCTTCAGGTCGTAGTAGGGTAGCTTCGGTTCGAGTGCGTTTAGGTGGGTTCAGGGCTGGTCTAGTAGGGGTTTGGGCAGATCTCGCTAGTGCTTTAGGCGATTGAGGTTCGACGGGTATTATCGCTTGGGGTTTATTATTAGGATCGGGTGTCGACGACAGCCGTCGGGAAATACTAGTCGTACTCCTGCCGTCCTCCTGTAGCTTTGCTTCGACTTCTCGGCGGATATGCTCGACTCTGTCCTTGCCAAGTACCGTAATAGCTCGGGCTATGTACGTGTTACAAGAGGCAATAGCACAGCCGCGGCCTGTCTCTCGTCGCTTCTTTACGGAATTGCGGCAGCGGAATTGGCGGCGCTTTACTCCTACCTGCTCCGCCGCACCGTTCCCACCCTCGTCCTTACAATACGCGCGGATTGGTGGTTCCGGTTTCGGGCAACCTGGGCATGTAATCCGGTTGCCGTAGCGGAAGTGAAGGGTTTCGGCGAGGATACGGACACCTCCGAGGTCCAAATAGCGAGTCTCGGTCGGTTCTGCTACCATATTTAAGGGAAGATGTAGCTAGGCAGGTTGCGCTCGGTCCTAGGTCCGGGTCAAGTAAACGAGGTTACAATCTGTTACACTGTAGTGAATGTGTATAGGGCGAATGAGGGCCTTAGTGAGTAGGGAGAACAGCGACTTTATAGCTTACTCCGTAGTACATTCGTCTTGTAGGACGAGGTTCATTCAAGCCAAGAACATACGCTAGAGATTAGAGGTTTACGGGCGAAGAGAATGTCGAGACCATACCTATACTATTACTAGTAGTGCCAAACTTACCGGCCGGTAAATTGGTTTGCGCCTTTTGTATGGTTCAAGCGACAAACATCAAGCTCAGTAAGGAAATTAGGCGGATAAGTGGGTTGTAAAGTAGGGGCGTCGTACATACAATATACAGGACCTTGTCAGTATTCCGGTCTCTGGTGCTTCGGGCATAACCACGCTCGTGGCTTTTTACGCTATAGGCGCTGGCGTTGGCAGATCGTTATGGCGTAAAAAGGCAAGGGCGGCCCTGGGCATGAACACGCTCGTGGCTTTTTACGCCATAGGCACTAGCGTTTGGGAGCCTAAGGCACAGAGGCCTTCATAGCGTAAAAACGCAAGGGCGGCCCTGGGCATGAACACGCTCGTGGCTTTTTACGCCATGGGCACTAGCGTTTGGGAGCCTAAGGCACAGAGGCCTTTATGGCGTAAAAACGCAAGGGCGGTCCTGGGGCATAAACACGCTCGTAGCTTTTTACGCCATAGGCGCTGGCGTTTGGGAGCCTAAGGCACAGAGGCCTTCATGGCGTAAAAAGCCACGAGCGGCGGGCGTTCGGTGCCTCGGTTTAGCACGTTGCTCATAGCGTAAAAAGCCACGCCTAGATCGTATTGCCCTCGTGTTGGATGCGGTGCGCTCTCGGCAAGCTTGTAGTGGCTTGGGAGCTGGTGTATAGCAAAGGTTCTTAGCTGTAATTACACAAAGTTTACTGGCGGTGACGAGAGCCCTATACCATCAGACAGCCAATCTTCTGGGAACATCTCCCAATCAATTGGTTCAGTTTCGCTTCTATTGTTGCTCGGGTTAGGTGGCGTAAGCGGCACACTCCCTTCAGCCTCAAACCAGTCTCCTCCTAATTCACGCAAGCCTTGGTATGAACCGTCCCATGACTCCAGTCGCATACGTGACGTTGGTGGGGCGGCGCCGTCGATTGCGTCCATCAAAATCGGTTCTAGTGCTGTGCCTAGGTGGATTACTTCAGGGCGGAAGAGCTTAATACAGTCCAGCCAGGTATCTAGCTCTTCCTTTAGGAGCTTCTGTTCGACGAACGTTTTCTTCAAGGTCGTAGGGAAGAGTCCGATTGTTCCTCGCGGTAGTACCTCGGTTACCCGGAGCCATCGCCTCCAGTATTTAATGTCTCGAGTGAATGTACTATACGCCCGTTTCGCACGCTCCTCACGTCCGTAAAGCCATCGGAACATCTCCTCTTTTGCGATGCTTCGATGGGGTGTCCGTGTCGCTTCATTCCCTTGTGCAGTACTAGTTGAGTTATCTTGTAGTTCTAGGTACCCGCCTTCCGAGTGCCGCCATCTGTAGTCTTTCTTGTGGTGTTACAAGCGCTCGCGCAATTCCCGTGCGCTTCAACCGATCGTATAGTGCAACAAACTTAGGGTCCCAGTCCATCCCCTCTTCGAGCCAGACGCGCCCCTCACTAGCAGCTGCCTCTTCGGTCTCGGTCACGCTTCTGTCGCACCGCTGCAGATCCCGAAGTGTCCCCTTCTTCCGCCATTCCGACATCAAATCCTTCCATTGCGTCGCAACGCTTATATCAGCTATCTGGTACACGTAGGCCCACATTGTCTTCGAAAATGCGGAGTCCTTCGTGGGGAGCTGAAGCGCTAGCCATCGGTGTGCGGCAGTAGCCTGGGAGACGTCGTACTGGGTCGCTGGCACTTGCACCTGTCGAGTAATGTCGCCGGTGCCTGCGTCCGTACATCCCTCGCTGCCGCCCTCTCCTCTTCTGTCCTCGCAACCCCGAGGACTATTGCCCTGATTCTCGATTTCGGTAGTCCGTTCTCCTTGCGAGCTCGGAGTAGGAGCCAGTGCACCATCGTCCGGTCCCCTATGCCTTGCCCTCTTCGTACGGTGAGTGCTAGTCTCCCGGTCACTTCCTCCGCTGTAGACCTCTTCTAGCCGGGCGCTCCGTCGTAAGGGACCGTGTTGGCCGGGGCGGACTCTTGATCCAACGCGGACTATCTTCCAGACCGTAGTCTCATCTCGCCGCTGTCGGATTACTATCTCGCGATCGGAGCTACTGCTGGAGCTCGGCCTAGACCATGTACTCCTCTCGCCCGTAACGCGATCGACGTAGTGGAAAGTAATGTAGCTGCCATAGTTCGGGTCCTGCGCCTTTGGGATGTCCGGTGTCGCCATAGGGTAGGGCTTAGAAATAATGATACGAGCGTGACGGATGGGGTGATTGCTTAGAGGTTTATCCTGTATGCTCTCGTCCTCAGTCTGGACCATAGGTATGAAGGTCTCCGCGATTGCGACGGTGGGTATCCTTTCAGAGTCCCCTGGATTCTGAAGTTGGTTTATCCACGCCATTGCCAGGGGGTTTAGGCAGTTTTCGTAGCGTCGAAGGCTGCTACCGTGGGTTTGCCGACGGCCCTGACCCGAAGGTCGCATATGGCGTAAAAAGTCTAGGCGTAGGGTTTGTGTAGTAAGCCTCAGGCCCGGAACCCACCCATGGCGTAAAAAGCCATAAGGGTCGGCTTGTCGGGCGCGGGGCACGTGAAACCCCCGCGTACCTGCATCCTAAGCCGTTCCCCGCTATTCTCCACATTCCTCTCCTCAATGTCATACAACCTCACCTCCTCTACTCCAGCAGAACCACCGTTCTCCGGGCAACCCCGCGCATGCCACATCCCTAAGCGCTCGCAAGCTACATCATCGACTCGACGGAAGGCGCACCTGCGCCCGTAAAGAGTGGGTCACGAGCGACGGACATGGCAGTGGCTCGGAAGGTACGACAAAGGGTCGGTTCTTATAAGGGTACCGGTTCGGATTAGGGTACTAGAGGCAACCGTCTAGAACTTGAGATTAGATTTACCGGCCGGTAGACTTAAACAGAATCGACGATTGCTTGGTGTTGAACATATAACTCGGACGATAAGAGCGCTACTCCTACCGCAGGCGGTCGGGTCTCCCCCGGATACAGAGTTGGTACTCAGTGCTGCAATATGCTAATACTGGGGTAAAACTAGGATAAGCTACCCTTCGCAAACAGCTACCAAATTTACCGGCCGGTAAATTTATACGGTGGAGAGACTGGATAGCGTGGTGCAGCTGGCGACTACGGTATTGATAGGGTGGACATCCTCCCCGACATGGGCCTACTAGGGTTGCTTCAGGATACCGGTCAGGCTATAGGGGGTATGTCTTCTCTCGCAGGGCGACAGGTTCTCTCGCTGACTCGCCCACCACTCCTTAGCCTTCTGTCAAGGTGGTGCGGTTAGAGGCGAATTTACCGCCCGGGTTAGTCTCCCACGATTAGTGTGAGTTTTGGGGTTCACGTCACTACCGCTCACTTACTGTTCACTTCCCCGCATCTAGATGGGAGCCGTTCGGGTGACTGCCATACATTTTTTGCTGACGCGCACCTAGATCCGCCCCATTTCCACGATCCACAAGTGAAGCCGATGTGGATCCCACGAAGGTCTGTGAATTCGCACGAGTGAATCCGCGCGTGTGGATATGCGCATGTGAACTGCCCGGGCGCTAGCGCCAAACCTTATTTGGGACCTATAACTTCTACGCTCCTCCCTCGATTCTTAGCTTTTTCGCTTCCTCGCTACAGACCACCCCCCCCTGTTCTTCATCTTTGCCCACTTGCACGGCCGGGAAATTCGGCGACAACAACAACTCCAACCTGCACGGCCGGTAAATTCGGCAACAACAACAACTGCAAAACTCCAGCACACAAACACCATCAAATCTACGCCCTTCCCACAGCTCCTCCCACCTGCGTGTCGAGCAGAGTTACCGAAGAGGCAATTTACCGGCCGGTAAATCTGGCTGGGCGGCCTTGATATCGGCATACTCCTTCCCTGCTACAGCGCCGGGGGTTTGTATACAGTGCTTACTCCGCTTCAATACGGCCACTTGCTCCAACCAAGCAGTGTGGCACCGTCCGGCGTGAAGTCCTCCTCCCGTTCAACAACGAGGTGGACTGCACTCCACACCTCTCAACCCTCCTGTCCACTACTCTTTTCAGCTAATCTTCTCGATCTGCTAACATGTCTTCCAACGCCGGCCCAAGCAAGGGCAAGGGCAAAGGCAAAGAGCGCCAAGCCGACCTCCCTATCATGACCGCGGCCCAGAAGAAGATGAAGAAGGTCGGCGAAGCATTGGCGTCCACTCCTACCAACAAGAAGAACCGCAAGAAGAAGGGTGCGGAGTCCGACCCGAGCGAACCCGAGACCAAGGAGCAGCAAGAAGCCATTATCGCCAGCAGTCTGATGAACGACTTCAGCTCATATGGTGTGTATGTCGTCCGCCCGAACAACGGCACCACCGAGAATCTCGGAGTCTTTGCCGGGTACCTCGGCGCTCCCGACATCAAGACTTTGTGGGATGCTGTGCACGCGGCTCGAGATGTACTTAAGTCGCTCGAGGCTCAGATTCAGGTAAGCACTCACCCCGTCTAATTTACCGGCCGGTAGATTCGGCAGCGTCGCCAGACCTCTTGCCAGACCTACCGGCCGGTAAATTCCCCCGCCGGTCTCTCAGCCTTACCTACCGGCCGGTAAACTTGGCAGCGTTCCCAAACTTCTCGCCAAATCTACCGGCCGGTAAATTTGGCAGTGTTTCCGAACTTCTCGTCGAATCTACTAGCTAGTAGATTTAGCGAGCGTAGGTTCTCTCTTATCGTTCTGAGACTGACATGGCTTGGCAGTACGGCTATGGTTACCAGCACAAGAATCGCGTGGCCGTGAACGACATCATCTCGGTCGGCACGAAGCTTCTTAAGGATGGTGACATCGACCTCAACATCGACTGGCGCGATAGGCACGTTCGCAAGGCCTACATCGACGAGGAGAATTTTGCCGACACTGCGCGGTACGGCGTCGGCCGCAACTCAGGTGCTTACCGCGGCACTGTCATCTTCCTTCGCCATGCCCAGCTCATCGTTCACCTCATGCACGACTTCCATCCGGCCATCTTCCCTGGACCTGCTCCTGGTGCCCCACAGAACCAAGTCGTCGCCGGCATTGCTTCGGAGGACATCAGCCGTGTCAAGTGTTTGATGAGCTTCATTGGGTACAAGCAGCGCCAGCTCCGCAAGGGCTCCGGTGACACGAATCTCTGGGCCAAGGTTGCACCCGATACCCGCCGTGGCTTCAGCGAAGACACCGCCGTGGTTCCAGCCCTGTACCGCTTCGAAGGCGGGCCAGCGTTGCCCGACGCCCGTGAGGCCGCGCAGCAGATGTATGCGACGGGCATGCAGCGCTTGACGGAGATGGCTGCCCAGCGGTTCGCGGGTGTTAACGATCCCTCCGCTACTGAAGAGGATTTGCAGAAGATGGACGAGGTGGCGAACCATTTCGGTCTGTCTCGGGGCGGACGGTTGAAGAAGAAGAACAAGAAGGCCGCTCTGCTCCAGTCACTCCCTGCCATTGACCCGGCAATCCGCGATGCCGCCATCAAGAACCTCTGTCGCCCGCTGCAGATCATCCACGATCGCGACGAGGAGACCGCGCGTGCCGAGGCGCTCGATGGCGAGCGGGTCGCTGACGCTCTCAGCCTGGCCCGCCTCAGCTCCATCATCGGCGATCTGGCAACCGAAGGTGAAGGCGTGGGCAATTCTAAGAAGCTCGCGGTTGAGACCGATGTCGAAGACGCCATCCAGCGCGCGCGGACCGGCGACCGCCATTTCCTAGAGCTTCTCGCCAGCTGGAGCATTTCGACCGAGGACCTGGAGAACGTCGACCTCCACGACGCCGTGAAGAAGGTGAACGACACCAAGATCTCCTCCGCCTTCCGCAACCTCCAGAATTCGATCAACTCGGTCTCCGCTTTCCCACCCCAATACGACGAAGTCGTGGAGCGTTTTGGGTTCACCGTCACCCCTAGCGAGAACGGCGTGCCACTCGTCAACCACTTCGGTGTCATGCTCCTTCCCCACCAGGTCGTCGCCGTCAGCTTCCTCGTGGACATGTTGGAGAGCAAGCTTCGGTCCGCCGCCCTGTTGGACGAGACTGGTTTGGGCAAGACCATCCAGGCTCTCAGCTCCGACCGTCAACTCCACGCCCACATTCGCGAAGCCCTCGCGAAGGAAAACCGTAAGTCCATGCCTGACCCTCCCTATCTACTCCCTTGACCACCCAATCGCGCCAAATTTACCGGCCGGTAAATTGAGTATCGTTCTAACTGTTGTTTTAGTTCTTGCACCCGACGACTCTTTCCATGAGTTCTTCCCCCTCACCCCGCAGGACAACAGGGCTCAGACCGCCGCTGCCGTTAGCGACATCAAGAAGAAGGCGAAGGGCAAGCAGAGGGCCGAGGCCGAGGAGAGCTCCGAGAGCGAGTCCGAGGACGATGCCGACGACGATGATGATGATGACGACGACGACACCGAGGCGGGCCCTGCCAGGGAATACGATGATGACGTCGATCAGCTGGCGTACGAGATTGAGGTCGAGAACCGGCTTGAGGAGGCTGGCCTGGACGAGGATGGTCGCAGCGGCAACTTCATGGGCGATGGTTACCTCCGGCACCCCCGCCTCGATGAGATTCAGGCTGCCATTGAGCGCAATGATGCGAAGCGAGCAGGTTCGTTGCCATTCAGATTTACCGGCCGGTAAATCTGGCGCGTGGAATGTGCTGACTTTGTATTAGATTTCGAGAAGCGCGGTATCCCTTACTTCCAGCCGCGCATCGTCTACGCACCCGCCGGTGCCACTTCGGTCTGGACCAAGGAGATCACCGACTCATTCTCCTCCACCATCCGGCTGAGAGCCTGGCTCAGTGCTGGTACCAACAACACCAGCGCTGCCTTGGGCGGCGACTTCATCGGCACTGGGCGTGATATCGAGACCTACGTGCGCACTCTCCCCCCTGACCACCCGGCAACCGGTGAGATTGTGTTTGTCACCTCATACACGACCGCGGCTGCGCGCCTGCTGCGCCATTTCATTCAGCGGGGCAACGAGCGGTACTACATCAGCAAACTGAGCAGGGCGGAGTGCACCGAGCTCGGCATACCCCATGATGAGTACATGAGTCGGCAGGAGCGGGCCAGAGCTTATCTGGCGGAGGGTGTTGGCGAGCGCAGATACGAATTGCGTGTCAGGCCGGGCCTCTGGGATACCTCTTTTTGGGACGAGGTGCATCGGTTGAAGAACATGCACACCCAGCAGATGTATACGCTGCTGTCACAGCGTCATGGCCGCGTGCTGATGCTTACGGCATCGCCATTTATGCGCCGCCTGCGCGACCTGACGTCGATCCTGGAGGTCGTTAACCACACCAGGAAGCGGGGTCAGCATGTCGCCGGTCTGGTCGGCAAGCGTTCGGTCGCTGAATATGAGCGGCTGGGGCGAGAGCTTGAGCGCGTCGGCGGGAGCTATCTTATGGCAGATGAGAAGACCCAGGACCGCCTGGCAACGTTGCTGGACCCCGCCCCTTATTTCGATCTCATGGCCAGCTTCGACGATGCTCCAGCTGTTGTCCGTAAGGTCGTCCCTTCCGTACTACGCCTCATCGGACTTAGGCGCGTGACTGGTCAGCCGATCGAGGCCCAGGGGCAGCAACATCTGATCGCTGCCAACATCCCACCGTTCCACTGCACGCTCGTGGAGCTCTTCCGCAACCGGTGGGAGGACCGGTACTACACCCCAGTCCATAAGGAGAAGATCGGTGAGGACGACCAGTTCCTCGTGGCTGCCGCCCCGCATGCCCAGCCCGCCAAACCCATCCGCCTTCGCCACCAACTCGACCTCGCCACAGAGACCGAAGCGCGTGATAACTTCGACAAGCGCCGGCGTCTCCAGATTGCAACCAACAACGTCGGCCAGGAGAACCTGGCAAAGTTCAAAATCCAGTCCAATGCCAAGGACGTCCAGAAATGGTAAGCTGCCCTTTTTACCGGCCGGTAAATCTGGCCATTTAATTATAAGCTGAGAGCTAACGTAATCTCCACAGGTATGAGGACCAGGCCGGCGACAGCGCTGCCTTCTCCCTCTACTGGATGGCGACAAACGAGGGCTGGAGCTCGGCGCCGACGGATCGGCTCAGCCAGGCGGCATACATCCTCAACCCCAGCAGTAAGGCCCAGTACTGCGTGCGGGAGACTCTGCGCCTGCAGGCGAAGGATGAGAAGCTCCTCATTTACTGCGACTGGCCCACGTCGGTATGGCTTATGAAGACCCTGTACGACATCCTCGGTTTCAAGGCCGCGCGGATCAGTGCTGGGCAGAGTGCGAAGGAGCGCAGTGCGCTCACCGACCGCTTCAACAATCCCCAGGATAACGGCATCATGGTCCTGATCTGCTCTTCTCGGTCGGCCGCGGAGTCCTACAACTTCCAGAAGGACTGCCACAACATCATCGTCATGGACCTGGTCAACTTCAACACCATCCTGCAGATCATCGGTCGTTGCTACCGCATCGGGCAGAAGCACGAGCAGTTCATCAAGATCCTCATGCTCGATCGCTCATACGATCAGGTGCTGCTAGGGCAGTACGCCAGTGCTATGGTCGCGCAGCTTGCTGCCACCAGCGGTGTTCTGATGGACGGCATTTCCGACGACCATTGTGAAGATGCCCTCAACGATCCCGGTTTTGCGGCAAGGGTCCAGGATCTCGTCAAGTTCGGCAAGCTCACCCAGATCGAGGCTGCGAGAGAGGAGTTGTACACCTTGGCTGTGCAAGGCAAGCTCCGCGCCAACTTCGGTCTCCGCACGGATCGCGACAATGAACTGTGGGCCAATGCTCGTGCGCTAGATGCCAAGCTCCTCATCCCTGGAGAGCACCAGTACCATCTCACGAAGAAGGGACCCGTCGCCGAGCATGCCAGGAGGATTCTCGAGCGCGCCCAGATTACCAGCACCACTGTGCCTCCGACTCCAGTCAGCAAGGGCGCTGCCACCTACATCAGCAACATGCAGAAGCAGCAGGCACTTGCCGACAAGAAACGCCAGCGCGAGGAAACCGATGCGATGAAGGCAGACAAGAGGGCCGCCAAGAGGCGGAAGCTGGAGGCCGAGAAGGCCAAGAAAGAGGCCAAGGAGAAGGAGCAGTTCGAGGCCCTGCTCGCGAAGCGTGGTTTGACGATTGCCAACCTAGCTCCGCAGTCCGGTGAGTATTCAACCAGATTTACCGGGCGGTAAATTTGCTAACATCGCCTCCAGCTTTGGCGCAGGCGTTTAAGCCGGTAGGAGAGGCTTCTCCGGCGATGACCAGCTCTGGCGCGTCATCCGCGCCCGTCACCTTGGATCCGCAGTCCAGTGAGTATTCGATTCGATTTACCGGGCGGTAAATTTGCTAACATAGTGTACAGCTTTGGCGACGGCGCTCAGGCCGGTAGTAGAGGCTCCTACGGCTATAGCCTCCCCTCCCGCCGCGTCGTCCCTACCCGTACCGAGTCCTCCCCCGTCATCGTCTCCTCCCCGGTGCCCGCGTCCACCTCCGCTCCGCCGTCGCCTACCCCGGAGGGATCTCCTCCTAACAGCACTGACGGCCTACATGGTCCGGTTCTGCTAGCGGGTATGTCTCACTTCAAATTTACCGGGCGGTAAACTGAGCTGACAATCTCAACAGTCAAGGCTGTCAGCGGTGAAGGTGGAGAGGATCCTCATGATTCGCCAATGCGTATGTCCGACCTTCTCCCTTCACGCCCATTTGCTAACGGGCTTTAGTTTCCGTCCCCTCCTCTCCGGTTCAGACCCCTTCCGCCTCCGTTGGCGGCGACCGCATAGAGCTTGATAGAGAGCCTCGCCAGGTTCGCGCGGCGAAGAACAAGGCCAAGGTCAAGGCTGACCTGGAGCAGCGTAGAGCCAAAGACCTCTACGCTGTTGCTAAGAGGCTTGGTGGCTCCGGTGCTAAAGGGCAGAGGAAGGGCGATTTCGTACGGTTTATATTCGACAACATCAGCGATGACTTGGATGGTCTGGAGCTAGGGGAGGATTGGGACGAGGATGGGGCGGCTGTGTGGCCTGAGCGGGTTGCGAGTTTGCTGGGGGCAGGGCGAGCAGGAATAAGGCATCTTCTAGGTACAGTTGGCTATGCCTAGTAGGGGCGCGGTTGGGCATCGTGTTGGGGCTAGTGGGCCCAGGTAGTACCCGGAGCGAGGTAGCCCGTTCAATACGAAGGCTATAAGGGTAGCACTCTCGCCTTCGTAGTTCGATCTGCTGAGACGTGTTTATCTCTCCGAAGCTCTCTATGTTCCCTTCTCGGCCGCGGTAGAGATATTGTATAGAGCGCTATATATACCGCCTTTGACCTTAGCTGGGTTGCGGTGCGGGTGCGGGTTGCGGGTTGCGGGGTTAGGGTTAGGGTTAGGGTTAGGGTTAGGGTTAGGGTTAGGTTAGGGTTAGGGTTAGGGTTAGGGTTAGGGTTAGGGATAGGGTTAGGGTTAGGGTTAGGGTTAGGGTCGCCCGAGAGCCTCCCAGCCCGCACAAGTGCAACACGGACGGACCGAGTCCGACCTTCCCGGCCTAGGCATACGGATAGCCGCTAGCCTAGGGTGTCCGGCAGACAGTATCACGACACTAGCAGTATCCTCGGCTTACGCTCTCAGAATATCGCCTTCGAGAAGTCTGCCTGTCTGGTTTCCTTTCGGTACCAGCAAAAGCCGGGTAACCCGCGGCTGTTGTACGGGGTAGGTTCGCAGATGGATAGGCTGGCAGTGTGACGGGACCACCCCAGTCCTCCGCTCTGCCCCCTCTACCGGGGGTTTGGTTGGAGTTTTACGGCCTCACGCTGCCGAGTGGTTTTTGGGTGTCGCCAGGGGGAGGTCATGGCATGCCTCCTTGACGGCCCCTCAAGGTCCACCGCTTGGTTCGCACATAGGGTGGCTGACCTATCTATGCTGTAGATGTCCTCCCAGCGCGTTGTGTGCGCCGACGCTGGGGTGGGGCACGGGAGTCGGACCTCTCCCTCGCCTTCGAGGGCTTAACTATATACTATCTACGTATCTACCGCGTCTCTGCGAGCCAAGTGGGCTCCGATTTACCGGCCGGTAGATTTGGTCTCGGTTCGTTCCCTCTCTGGATTTCGGTGAGGTTTCTTGCCAGTTAATGTATTTGGCGAAGAAGTTCGGTGCCATGTCTCAGGGGGTCATGGGAAGTTTGCCATGTCTCAGCTGATCATGGGAGTCTGGTTTACCGGCCGGTAGATTCGGTCTCGGTTTGTGCCCTCTCTGGATTTCAGTGAGGTTTCTTGCCAGTTAATGTATTTGGCGAAGAGTTACGGTGCCATGTCTCAGAGGATCATGGGGAGTGTGCCACGCTTCATATAAGCAAAGAGGTTTGGTTTACCGGCCGGTAGATTCGGTCTCGGTTTGTGCCCTCTCTGGATTTCAGTGAGGTTTCTTGCCAGTCAATGTATTTGGCGAAGAGGTTCGGTGCCATGTCTCAGAGGATCATGGGAAGTGTGCCACGCCTCATATAAGCAAAGAGGTTTGGTTTACCGGCCGGTAGATTCGGTCTCGGTTTGTGCCCTCTCTGGATTTCAGTGAGGTTTCTTGCCAGTCAATGTATTTGGCGAAGAGGTTCGGTGCCATGTCTCAGAGGATCATGGGAAGTGTGCCACGCCTCATATAAGCAAAGAGGTTTGGTTTACCGGCCGGTAGATTCGGTCTCGGTTTGTGCCCTCTCTGGATTTCAGTGAGGTTTCTTGCCAGTCAATGTATTTGGCGAAGAGGTTCGGTGCCATGTCTCAGAGGATCATGGGAAGTGTGCCACGCCTCATATAAGCAAAGAGGTTTGGTTTACCGGCCGGTAGATTCGGTCTCGGTTTGTGCCCTCTCTGGATTTCAGTGAGGTTTCTTGCCAGTCAATGTATTTGGCGAAGAGGTTCGGTGCCATGTCTCAGAGGATCATGGGAAGTGTGCCACGCCTCATATAAGCAAAGAGGTTTGGTTTACCGGCCGGTAGATTCGGTCTCGGTTTGTGCCCTCTCTGGATTTCAGTGAGGTTTCTTGCCAGTCAATGTATTTGGCGAAGAGGTTCGGTGCCATGTCTCAGAGGATCATGGGAAGTGTGCCACGCCTCATATAAGCAAAGAGGTTTGGTTTACCGGCCGGTAGATTCGGTCTCGGTTTGTGCCCTCTCTGGATTTCAGTGAGGTTTCTTGCCAGTCAATGTATTTGGCGAAGAGGTTCGGTGCCATGTCTCAGAGGATCATGGGAATAAGGTGAAACATTAATACATATTACGTGCTAGGATCGCTAGTATGTTTTGGTACATTGTCCCGCGTGAACTCCTCTCGTAGGCCGGCCTTTACTTTACTAAGCGCCTCGAATGCCTGCTCCCAGTACCCATTGTTTAGCATGAAGTCAACGTTTGTGAAGCAACCATCCAGATCTAATAGCTTTGCTTGCCTGCCCTTCTCACGCCTTTGCCTGCGGGAAAATCTAGTTGCTCCGCATTGGCAGTCGCAGTCCTCGTCTCCACGACGGAACCCTCGGGAACCTGTAGTACAGGCGTGTCTGTACCGAAAGCACCACACCCCACGGCGATATTGGAAGAACTGGTCTTGCATGTGTCGAGGAGCGGTCAGGACCGGATCCACGGCAGGCTTCCTCCCATCAGATCGAAGGGCCAACGCTACTAGCCTGGTCAGGTGTGACCTCTGCGCGCGTTTAGCTACCTGCTTCTTTACCCATTTCCTCTGGAATCCCGCCAGTGAGTAGGCTGTCAGGGCGTTCGTTTCTCGTTTCCAGAGGGTCAGTAGTCTATTCTCTCGTAGACTCCTCCGGAAGCCTCCTCCCGCCATCGGCCGTAGTAGTAGATTTTGAAGCAGAGTCTCGCGTTCAGAGCGCTGAAGTCGAAAGAGGAAGGACATATGTAGGCATTCGAATCGCTCGCTTAGCTTGGGGAGACCGAGTAGGGTCTGGTAAGGCACCAGCCGTGCTTCCCGTTCGCAATCCACTGTATCAGGGCCTTGTACCGGTCTTCGGTTATCTTCCATTTGCTTTCGGATCGGAGGGCCCACGCCCAGACAAGCGGAGCCCCGTACTCCAGAATTGGCGCTACATACTCATAGTACGCTCGTAGTCGGTTTGCTACGCCCCAGGTCGCAGAGTGGCGGGTCATAAAAGCTACGCGACCTACCGCCCTCTCGATTCGGTTATCTAGGTGTTGTTGGAAGTCAATCCCGTTGGCCGTTATTGGAAATCCTAGGTATGTGTACTGATCTACACCCGGTAGTATGTCCTTGTCCCAGCCAATAGGGCCGGGATAGGTGATTGAGACGTGGCCGCACTTCCGGATATTGACACTAATACCGTTCGTGTGGCACCATCGCCATATACACCCCAGTAGACCTCTAATTTCGTCTGGGTGCGAGTAGAGTAGTGCGCCGTCATCCGCGTAGAACAGCCCTTTCGGGAGTCGTGAGTTGGTCGGGTTCAAGTCATAGAGTAGGTCATCGACTAGGATGTTCCATAAGAGTGGTGAGAGCGGGGAGCCTTGGAGTACCCCCCTTGTCCGCTCAAACCATGGAGATGCGCCGCCGTTTGCCAGGACTCGAGAGGTCAATCCAGTCCGCAGTGCCCTCAGGACCTCCAGTAGTCTCCGTGGACATTCACGGCGCATCAAAGCAGCGTCAAGCAGGGTGTGGTTCACCATGTCAAACGCAGCACTGAAGTCAAGGAAGATCGCCCCAGCGCACAGTCGCTGCTCGAGAGCAATGTGAACAACCGCGGCGTGCGTCAGTGTAGAGTAATCGCTTCGAAAACCTGCTTGCGCCGGATGTAACTGCATCTGAGGCATGTGCAACATTCTCCGGAGGAGACAGGATTCGAATAGCTTTCGGAATGTCGTCGAGAGTGCGATTGGTCGGGTGTTGAAGACTGTCTTCGGCTGCCTCGGGTCCTTGACGATAAGTTGTATATCCGTAGCGTTCCAGGCAGCTGGAGTGTAGCCCTGGTCGAGGCACGAATTGAACAGGTGAGTAAGGGCAGGTAGTAGCGAGGTGTCCGCGAGTGCCTTCACCGCCCGCACGTGTATGCCATCGCTCCCACATGCCTTCGAGCTGTCCTGTCTCGACAGCTCCTTGCCTACCTCTTCGATAGTAAGTGGTTCAAAGTCCCCGCCTTTGCTCGGGCGTGCAGACCTCTCTACAGATATCGGGTAAGGTGCTTGGTAGCGCTTGCCGAGTTCGCGTGCCGCTTCATCAAGTGCGCTGATATCTGGATCGGAGCTGCATAGTAGGCTATTGTCCTTATCTAGGCGGAACAGCTGTCGGACCATCTGGAAGTATGTCGGTTCCGAGCAAGTCCTTGTCCCCTGGGAGTTGGGTTTACATTCGCCTAGTGCTCGTCGACAGGCTTGCTGGCACGCCTTTACGATTCGTCCATGTTGGTCGTCAATATCGTAGCTCCGGTCTAGCGGGTGGAGACAGGCCGTCGCTGCTTCGGTCCATGCTGTCGCAAGCTTCGTAGCAACGTGCTCGTTTCCAAGTCGGCTGTTCTGGAAGCGCGGTAGCTTGGGATTCGGGTGTCCTAGGGTCGTAGCACTCGTCCAATCCAGTAGTAGTAGGTATTTGTGATCGGTCGAAAGATCCAGGCTAGCGGTATCTACCAGGTGAAGATTACAGTGGGCGAAGGGTCGCTTCGCAAAACAATGATCGATAGTTAGGTGTGGGAACCTTTGGAAGCCGTCCGGTAGTCTACCATGGGTTGTAGGGTCGAGGCGTAGCATTCCAGCAGCCTGCATCCATGACGAGATACTTGCTGCACGTTCGTCTGGGTTGCCAAGGCCGGTACGTTGGTTGTATCGGACATTTACGTCGCCAAGGACGACGTCCCTCGATTCTAGACTGGCCAGCAGTGCTTCGACGTCGCTCGAATTCATCGAAGGTGGCATATATATACCCGTAACTGTAGTCCCTTTAAGGGTTACGGTCACGGAGGAGTCGGTTACCTCCGGCGCGCTCGACATCATCGAACGGGCCTTGTTCGATCCTAGGGCGCACACCCCGCCAGTATGCCGACAGCCAGGTCTTGATAGTGGTTTAGGGGTGTGCGCGATTGCCGCAGTTGTCGCTATACACCCCTGGTAACCAACGTACCACGTCTCTACAACAAAGAGCACATCTAGCATCCCCGAATCGATTAGCTGCAGGGTACGCTCCCAGCTATGGGTATCTAGTCCTTGTATATTTATGTATCCGATCCGGACACACTCGTTCGGTACCAGACCGACGTCGGTGTAAGTAGCAGTAGTTGTAGCGATCGCTCCCCGCTGCGCTAGACGAGTGCTTCGCCTTACGGGGGTCATAGTCGGAGGGTATAGTAGACTCAGCGGTCGGAGTCAAGAGGATCGCTAATTATGCTATCAAGCTCGGCAGGGTCGGGGTCCTCCCAGCTAGTTACAATGTCAATAGACGGGGTTCTCTGCCGGGTACGCCGAGTCCGTTCTTGTCGAAGTAAGGTCGAGATATCTTTGGCGATAGCCGAGAGTATCTTAATCTCGGCGGACAGTTGTGTAATTCCTTTGGCTAACAGGTCCGGGCAGGCTCTCTTCCGCTCACGCTCAATAGTGTCGAGTTCGTCGTCTGTTTTCGCTTCAGGTCGTAGTAGGGTAGCTTCGGTTCGAGTGCGTTTAGGTGGGTTCAGGGCTGGTCTAGTAGGGGTTTGGGCAGATCTCGCTAGTGCTTTAGGCGATTGAGGTTCGACGGGTATTATCGCTTGGGGTTTATTATTAGGATCGGGTGTCGACGACAGCCGTCGGGAAATACTAGTCGTACTCCTGCCGTCCTCCTGTAGCTTTGCTTCGACTTCTCGGCGGATATGCTCGACTCTGTCCTTGCCAAGTACCGTAATAGCTCGGGCTATGTACGTGTTACAAGAGGCAATAGCACAGCCGCGGCCTGTCTCTCGTCGCTTCTTTACGGAATTGCGGCAGCGGAATTGGCGGCGCTTTACTCCTACCTGCTCCGCCGCACCGTTCCCACCCTCGTCCTTACAATACGCGCGGATTGGTGGTTCCGGTTTCGGGCAACCTGGGCATGTAATCCGGTTGCCGTAGCGGAAGTGAAGGGTTTCGGCGAGGATACGGACACCTCCGAGGTCCAAATAGCGAGTCTCGGTCGGTTCTGCTACCATATTTAAGGGAAGATGTAGCTAGGCAGGTTGCGCTCGGTCCTAGGTCCGGGTCAAGTAAACGAGGTTACAATCTGTTACACTGTAGTGAATGTGTATAGGGCGAATGAGGGCCTTAGTGAGTAGGGAGAACAGCGACTTTATAGCTTACTCCGTAGTACATTCGTCTTGTAGGACGAGGTTCATTCAAGCCAAGAACATACGCTAGAGATTAGAGGTTTACGGGCGAAGAGAATGTCGAGACCATACCTATACTATTACTAGTAGTGCCAAACTTACCGGCCGGTAAATTGGTTTGCGCCTTTTGTATGGTTCAAGCGACAAACATCAAGCTCAGTAAGGAAATTAGGCGGATAAGTGGGTTGTAAAGTAGGGGCGTCGTACATACAATATACAGGACCTTGTCAGTATTCCGGTCTCTGGTGCTTCGGGCATAACCACGCTCGTGGCTTTTTACGCTATAGGCGCTGGCGTTGGCAGATCGTTATGGCGTAAAAAGGCAAGGGCGGCCCTGGGCATGAACACGCTCGTGGCTTTTTACGCCATAGGCACTAGCGTTTGGGAGCCTAAGGCACAGAGGCCTTCATAGCGTAAAAACGCAAGGGCGGCCCTGGGCATGAACACGCTCGTGGCTTTTTACGCCATGGGCACTAGCGTTTGGGAGCCTAAGGCACAGAGGCCTTTATGGCGTAAAAACGCAAGGGCGGTCCTGGGGCATAAACACGCTCGTAGCTTTTTACGCCATAGGCGCTGGCGTTTGGGAGCCTAAGGCACAGAGGCCTTCATGGCGTAAAAAGCCACGAGCGGCGGGCGTTCGGTGCCTCGGTTTAGCACGTTGCTCATAGCGTAAAAAGCCACGCCTAGATCGTATTGCCCTCGTGTTGGATGCGGTGCGCTCTCGGCAAGCTTGTAGTGGCTTGGGAGCTGGTGTATAGCAAAGGTTCTTAGCTGTAATTACACAAAGTTTACTGGCGGTGACGAGAGCCCTATACCATCAGACAGCCAATCTTCTGGGAACATCTCCCAATCAATTGGTTCAGTTTCGCTTCTATTGTTGCTCGGGTTAGGTGGCGTAAGCGGCACACTCCCTTCAGCCTCAAACCAGTCTCCTCCTAATTCACGCAAGCCTTGGTATGAACCGTCCCATGACTCCAGTCGCATACGTGACGTTGGTGGGGCGGCGCCGTCGATTGCGTCCATCAAAATCGGTTCTAGTGCTGTGCCTAGGTGGATTACTTCAGGGCGGAAGAGCTTAATACAGTCCAGCCAGGTATCTAGCTCTTCCTTTAGGAGCTTCTGTTCGACGAACGTTTTCTTCAAGGTCGTAGGGAAGAGTCCGATTGTTCCTCGCGGTAGTACCTCGGTTACCCGGAGCCATCGCCTCCAGTATTTAATGTCTCGAGTGAATGTACTATACGCCCGTTTCGCACGCTCCTCACGTCCGTAAAGCCATCGGAACATCTCCTCTTTTGCGATGCTTCGATGGGGTGTCCGTGTCGCTTCATTCCCTTGTGCAGTACTAGTTGAGTTATCTTGTAGTTCTAGGTACCGCCTTCCGAGTGCCGCCATCTGTAGTCTTTCTTGTGGTGTTACAAGCGCTCGCGCAATTCCCGTGCGCTTCAACCGATCGTATAGTGCAACAAACTTAGGGTCCCAGTCCATCCCCTCTTCGAGCCAGACGCGCCCCTCACTAGCAGCTGCCTCTTCGGTCTCGGTCACGCTTCTGTCGCACCGCTGCAGATCCCGAAGTGTCCCCTTCTTCCGCCATTCCGACATCAAATCCTTCCATTGCGTCGCAACGCTTATATCAGCTATCTGGTACACGTAGGCCCACATTGTCTTCGAAAATGCGGAGTCCTTCGTGGGGAGCTGAAGCGCTAGCCATCGGTGTGCGGCAGTAGCCTGGGAGACGTCGTACTGGGTCGCTGGCACTTGCACCTGTCGAGTAATGTCGCCGGTGCCTGCGTCCGTACATCCCTCGCTGCCGCCCTCTCCTCTTCTGTCCTCGCAACCCCGAGGACTATTGCCCTGATTCTCGATTTCGGTAGTCCGTTCTCCTTGCGAGCTCGGAGTAGGAGCCAGTGCACCATCGTCCGGTCCCCTATGCCTTGCCCTCTTCGTACGGTGAGTGCTAGTCTCCCGGTCACTTCCTCCGCTGTAGACCTCTTCTAGCCGGGCGCTCCGTCGTAAGGGACCGTGTTGGCCGGGGCGGACTCTTGATCCAACGCGGACTATCTTCCAGACCGTAGTCTCATCTCGCCGCTGTCGGATTACTATCTCGCGATCGGAGCTACTGCTGGAGCTCGGCCTAGACCATGTACTCCTCTCGCCCGTAACGCGATCGACGTAGTGGAAAGTAATGTAGCTGCCATAGTTCGGGTCCTGCGCCTTTGGGATGTCCGGTGTCGCCATAGGGTAGGGCTTAGAAATAATGATACGAGCGTGACGGATGGGGTGATTGCTTAGAGGTTTATCCTGTATGCTCTCGTCCTCAGTCTGGACCATAGGTATGAAGGTCTCCGCGATTGCGACGGTGGGTATCCTTTCAGAGTCCCCTGGATTCTGAAGTTGGTTTATCCACGCCATTGCCAGGGGGTTTAGGCAGTTTTCGTAGCGTCGAAGGCTGCTACCGTGGGTTTGCCGACGGCCCTGACCCGAAGGTCGCATATGGCGTAAAAAGTCTAGGCGTAGGGTTTGTGTAGTAAGCCTCAGGCCCGGAACCCACCCATGGCGTAAAAAGCCATAAGGGTCGGCTTGTCGGGCGCGGGGCACGTGAAACCCCCGCGTACCTGCATCCTAAGCCGTTCCCCGCTATTCTCCATTCCTCTCCTCAATGTCATACAACCTCACCTCCTCTACTCCAGCAGAACCACCGTTCTCCGGGCAACCCCGCGCATGCCACATCCCTAAGCGCTCGCAAGCTACATCATCGACTCGACGGAAGGCGCACCTGCGCCCGTAAAGAGTGGGTCACGAGCGACGGACATGGCAGTGGCTCGGAAGGTACGACAAAGGGTCGGTTCTTATAAGGGTACCGGTTCGGATTAGGGTACTAGAGGCAACCGTCTAGAACTTGAGATTAGATTTACCGGCCGGTAGACTTAAACAGAATCGACGATTGCTTGGTGTTGAACATATAACTCGGACGATAAGAGCGCTACTCCTACCGCAGGCGGTCGGGTCTCCCCCGGATACAGAGTTGGTACTCAGTGCTGCAATATGCTAATACTGGGGTAAAACTAGGATAAGCTACCCTTCGCAAACAGCTACCAAATTTACCGGCCGGTAAATTTATACGGTGGAGAGACTGGATAGCGTGGTGCAGCTGGCGACTACGGTATTGATAGGGTGGACATCCTCCCCGACATGGGCCTACTAGGGTTGCTTCAGGATACCGGTCAGGCTATAGGGGGTATGTCTTCTCTCGCAGGGCGACAGGTTCTCTCGCTGACTCGCCCACCACTCCTTAGCCTTCTGTCAAGGTGGTGCGGTTAGAGGCGAATTTACCGCCCGGGTTAGTCTCCCACGATTAGTGTGAGTTTTGGGGTTCACGTCACTACCGCTCACTTACTGTTCACTTCCCCGCATCTAGATGGGAGCCGTTCGGGTGACTGCCATACATTTTTTGCTGACGCGCACCTAGATCCGCCCCATTTCCACGATCCACAAGTGAAGCCGATGTGGATCCCACGAAGGTCTGTGAATTCGCACGAGTGAATCCGCGCGTGTGGATATGCGCATGTGAACTGCCCGGGCGCTAGCGCCAAACCTTATTTGGGACCTATAACTTCTACGCTCCTCCCTCGATTCTTAGCTTTTTCGCTTCCTCGCTACAGACCACCCCCCCCTGTTCTTCATCTTTGCCCACTTGCACGGCCGGGAAATTCGGCGACAACAACAACTCCAACCTGCACGGCCGGTAAATTCGGCAACAACAACAACTGCAAAACTCCAGCACACAAACACCATCAAATCTACGCCCTTCCCACAGCTCCTCCCACCTGCGTGTCGAGCAGAGTTACCGAAGAGGCAATTTACCGGCCGGTAAATCTGGCTGGGCGGCCTTGATATCGGCATACTCCTTCCCTGCTACAGCGCCGGGGGTTTGTATACAGTGCTTACTCCGCTTCAATACGGCCACTTGCTCCAACCAAGCAGTGTGGCACCGTCCGGCGTGAAGTCCTCCTCCCGTTCAACAACGAGGTGGACTGCACTCCACACCTCTCAACCCTCCTGTCCACTACTCTTTTCAGCTAATCTTCTCGATCTGCTAACATGTCTTCCAACGCCGGCCCAAGCAAGGGCAAGGGCAAAGGCAAAGAGCGCCAAGCCGACCTCCCTATCATGACCGCGGCCCAGAAGAAGATGAAGAAGGTCGGCGAAGCATTGGCGTCCACTCCTACCAACAAGAAGAACCGCAAGAAGAAGGGTGCGGAGTCCGACCCGAGCGAACCCGAGACCAAGGAGCAGCAAGAAGCCATTATCGCCAGCAGTCTGATGAACGACTTCAGCTCATATGGTGTGTATGTCGTCCGCCCGAACAACGGCACCACCGAGAATCTCGGAGTCTTTGCCGGGTACCTCGGCGCTCCCGACATCAAGACTTTGTGGGATGCTGTGCACGCGGCTCGAGATGTACTTAAGTCGCTCGAGGCTCAGATTCAGGTAAGCACTCACCCCGTCTAATTTACCGGCCGGTAGATTCGGCAGCGTCGCCAGACCTCTTGCCAGACCTACCGGCCGGTAAATTCCCCCGCCGGTCTCTCAGCCTTACCTACCGGCCGGTAAACTTGGCAGCGTTCCCAAACTTCTCGCCAAATCTACCGGCCGGTAAATTTGGCAGTGTTTCCGAACTTCTCGTCGAATCTACTAGCTAGTAGATTTAGCGAGCGTAGGTTCTCTCTTATCGTTCTGAGACTGACATGGCTTGGCAGTACGGCTATGGTTACCAGCACAAGAATCGCGTGGCCGTGAACGACATCATCTCGGTCGGCACGAAGCTTCTTAAGGATGGTGACATCGACCTCAACATCGACTGGCGCGATAGGCACGTTCGCAAGGCCTACATCGACGAGGAGAATTTTGCCGACACTGCGCGGTACGGCGTCGGCCGCAACTCAGGTGCTTACCGCGGCACTGTCATCTTCCTTCGCCATGCCCAGCTCATCGTTCACCTCATGCACGACTTCCATCCGGCCATCTTCCCTGGACCTGCTCCTGGTGCCCCACAGAACCAAGTCGTCGCCGGCATTGCTTCGGAGGACATCAGCCGTGTCAAGTGTTTGATGAGCTTCATTGGGTACAAGCAGCGCCAGCTCCGCAAGGGCTCCGGTGACACGAATCTCTGGGCCAAGGTTGCACCCGATACCCGCCGTGGCTTCAGCGAAGACACCGCCGTGGTTCCAGCCCTGTACCGCTTCGAAGGCGGGCCAGCGTTGCCCGACGCCCGTGAGGCCGCGCAGCAGATGTATGCGACGGGCATGCAGCGCTTGACGGAGATGGCTGCCCAGCGGTTCGCGGGTGTTAACGATCCCTCCGCTACTGAAGAGGATTTGCAGAAGATGGACGAGGTGGCGAACCATTTCGGTCTGTCTCGGGGCGGACGGTTGAAGAAGAAGAACAAGAAGGCCGCTCTGCTCCAGTCACTCCCTGCCATTGACCCGGCAATCCGCGATGCCGCCATCAAGAACCTCTGTCGCCCGCTGCAGATCATCCACGATCGCGACGAGGAGACCGCGCGTGCCGAGGCGCTCGATGGCGAGCGGGTCGCTGACGCTCTCAGCCTGACCCGCCTCAGCTCCATCATCGGCGATCTGGCAACCGAAGGTGAAGGCGTGGGCAATTCTAAGAAGCTCGCGGTTGAGACCGATGTCGAAGACGCCATCCAGCGCGCGCGGACCGGCGACCGCCATTTCCTAGAGCTTCTCGCCAGCTGGAGCATTTCGACCGAGGACCTGGAGAACGTCGACCTCCACGACGCCGTGAAGAAGGTGAACGACACCAAGATCTCCTCCGCCTTCCGCAACCTCCAGAATTCGATCAACTCGGTCTCCGCTTTCCCACCCCAATACGACGAAGTCGTGGAGCGTTTTGGGTTCACCGTCACCCCTAGCGAGAACGGCGTGCCACTCGTCAACCACTTCGGTGTCATGCTCCTTCCCCACCAGGTCGTCGCCGTCAGCTTCCTCGTGGACATGTTGGAGAGCAAGCTTCGGTCCGCCGCCCTGTTGGACGAGACTGGTTTGGGCAAGACCATCCAGGCTCTCAGCTCCGACCGTCAACTCCACGCCCACATTCGCGAAGCCCTCGCGAAGGAAAACCGTAAGTCCATGCCTGACCCTCCCTATCTACTCCCTTGACCACCCAATCGCGCCAAATTTACCGGCCGGTAAATTGAGTATCGTTCTAACTGTTGTTTTAGTTCTTGCACCCGACGACTCTTTCCATGAGTTCTTCCCCCTCACCCCGCAGGACAACAGGGCTCAGACCGCCGCTGCCGTTAGCGACATCAAGAAGAAGGCGAAGGGCAAGCAGAGGGCCGAGGCCGAGGAGAGCTCCGAGAGCGAGTCCGAGGACGATGCCGACGACGATGATGATGATGACGACGACGACACCGAGGCGGGCCCTGCCAGGGAATACGATGATGACGTCGATCAGCTGGCGTACGAGATTGAGGTCGAGAACCGGCTTGAGGAGGCTGGCCTGGACGAGGATGGTCGCAGCGGCAACTTCATGGGCGATGGTTACCTCCGGCACCCCCGCCTCGATGAGATTCAGGCTGCCATTGAGCGCAATGATGCGAAGCGAGCAGGTTCGTTGCCATTCAGATTTACCGGCCGGTAAATCTGGCGCGTGGAATGTGCTGACTTTGTATTAGATTTCGAGAAGCGCGGTATCCCTTACTTCCAGCCGCGCATCGTCTACGCACCCGCCGGTGCCACTTCGGTCTGGACCAAGGAGATCACCGACTCATTCTCCTCCACCATCCGGCTGAGAGCCTGGCTCAGTGCTGGTACCAACAACACCAGCGCTGCCTTGGGCGGCGACTTCATCGGCACTGGGCGTGATATCGAGACCTACGTGCGCACTCTCCCCCCTGACCACCCGGCAACCGGTGAGATTGTGTTTGTCACCTCATACACGACCGCGGCTGCGCGCCTGCTGCGCCATTTCATTCAGCGGGGCAACGAGCGGTACTACATCAGCAAACTGAGCAGGGCGGAGTGCACCGAGCTCGGCATACCCCATGATGAGTACATGAGTCGGCAGGAGCGGGCCAGAGCTTATCTGGCGGAGGGTGTTGGCGAGCGCAGATACGAATTGCGTGTCAGGCCGGGCCTCTGGGATACCTCTTTTTGGGACGAGGTGCATCGGTTGAAGAACATGCACACCCAGCAGATGTATACGCTGCTGTCACAGCGTCATGGCCGCGTGCTGATGCTTACGGCATCGCCATTTATGCGCCGCCTGCGCGACCTGACGTCGATCCTGGAGGTCGTA
>JAGUCJ010000058.1:0-46395 GCA_019670975.1 Acidiella bohemica
GAGTACGGGGCTCCGCTTGTCTGGGCGTGGGCCCTCCGATCCGAAAGCAAATGGAAGATAACCGAAGACCGGTACAAGGCCCTGATACAGTGGATTGCGAACGGGAAGCACGGCTGGTGCCTTACCTAGACCCTACTCGGTCTCCCCAAGCTAAGCGAGCGATTCGAATGCCTACATATGTCCTTCCTCTTTCGACTTCAGCGCTCTGAACGCGAGACTCTGCTTCAAAATCTACTACTACGGCCGATGGCGGGAGGAGGCTTCCGGAGGAGTCTACGAGAGAATAGACTACTGACCCTCTGGAAACGAGAAACGAACGCCCTGACAGCCTACTCACTGGCGGGATTCCAGAGGAAATGGGTAAAGAAGCAGGTAGCTAAACGCGCGCAGAGGTCACACCTGACCAGGCTAGTAGCGTTGGCCCTTCGATCTGATGGGAGGAAGCCTGCCGTGGATCCGGTCCTGACCGCTCCTCGACACATGCAAGACCAGTTCTTCCAATATCGCCGTGGGGTGTGGTGCTTTCGGTACAGACACGCCTGTACTACAGGTTCCCGAGGGTTCCGTCGTGGAGACGAGGACTGCGACTGCCAATGCGGAGCAACTAGATTTTCCCGCAGGCAAAGGCGTGAGAAGGGCAGGCAAGCAAAGCTATTAGATCTGGATGGTTGCTTCACAAACGTTGACTTCATGCTAAACAATGGGTACTGGGAGCAGGCATTCGAGGCGCTTAGTAAAGTAAAGGCCGGCCTACGAGAGGAGTTCACGCGGGACAATGTACCAAAACATACTAGCGATCCTAGCACGTAATATGTATTAATGTTTCACCTTATTCCCATGATCCTCTGAGACATGGCACCGAACCTCTTCGCCAAATACATTGACTGGCAAGAAACCTCACTGAAATCCAGAGAGGGCACAAACCGAGACCGAATCTACCGGCCGGTAAACCAAACCTCTTTGCTTATATGAGGCGTGGCACACTTCCCATGATCCTCTGAGACATGGCACCGAACCTCTTCGCCAAATACATTGACTGGCAAGAAACCTCACTGAAATCCAGAGAGGGCACAAACCGAGACCGAATCTACCGGCCGGTAAACCAAACCTCTTTGCTTATATGAGGCGTGGCACACTTCCCATGATCCTCTGAGACATGGCACCGAACCTCTTCGCCAAATACATTGACTGGCAAGAAACCTCACTGAAATCCAGAGAGGGCACAAACCGAGACCGAATCTACCGGCCGGTAAACCAAACCTCTTTGCTTATATGAGGCGTGGCACACTTCCCATGATCCTCTGAGACATGGCACCGAACCTCTTCGCCAAATACATTGACTGGCAAGAAACCTCACTGAAATCCAGAGAGGGCACAAACCGAGACCGAATCTACCGGCCGGTAAACCAAACCTCTTTGCTTATATGAGGCGTGGCACACTTCCCATGATCCTCTGAGACATGGCACCGAACCTCTTCGCCAAATACATTGACTGGCAAGAAACCTCACTGAAATCCAGAGAGGGCACAAACCGAGACCGAATCTACCGGCCGGTAAACCAAACCTCTTTGCTTATGAGGCGTGGCACACTTCCCATGATCCTCTGAGACATGGCACCGAACCTCTTCGCCAAATACATTGACTGGCAAGAAACCTCACTGAAATCCAGAGAGGGCACAAACCGAGACCGAATCTACCGGCCGGTAAACCAAACCTCTTTGCTATATGAAGCGTGGCACACTCCCCATGATCCTCTGAGACATGGCACCGTAACTCTTCGCCAAATACATTAACTGGCAAGAAACCTCACTGAAATCCAGAGAGGGCACAAACCGAGACCGAATCTACCGGCCGGTAAACCAGACTCCCATGATCAGCTGAGACATGGCAAACTTCCCATGACCCCCTGAGACATGGCACCGAACTTCTTCGCCAAATACATTAACTGGCAAGAAACCTCACCGAAATCCAGAGAGGGAACGAACCGAGACCAAATCTACCGGCCGGTAAATCGGAGCCCACTTGGCTCGCAGAGACGCGGTAGATACGTAGATAGTATATAGTTAAGCCCTCGAAGGCGAGGGAGAGGTCCGACTCCCGTGCCCCACCCCAGCGTCGGCGCACACAACGCGCTGGGAGGACATCTACAGCATAGATAGGTCAGCCACCCTATGTGCGAACCAAGCGGTGGACCTTGAGGGGCCGTCAAGGAGGCATGCCATGACCTCCCCCTGGCGACACCCAAAAACCACTCGGCAGCGTGAGGCCGTAAAACTCCAACCAAACCCCCGTAGAGGGGGCAGAGCGGAGGACTGGGGTGGTCCCGTCACACTGCCAGCCTATCCATCTGCGAACCTACCCCGTACAACAGCCGCGGGTTACCCGGCTTTTGCTGGTACCGAAAGGAAACCAGACAGGCAGACTTCTCGAAGGCGATATTCTGAGAGCGTAAGCCGAGGATACTGCTAGTGTCGTGATACTGTCTGCCGGACACCCTAGGCTAGCGGCTATCCGTATGCCTAGGCCGGGAAGGTCGGACTCGGTCCGTCCGTGTTGCACTTGTGCGGGCTGGGAGGCTCTCGGGCGGCCCCAGGCGTTGAAAGGCACCGGCGGTCCAGTCGCAGATATCAATTCCACCTTCATTGGATATGGGCTTTCGCCATTGACTAGAACCCCTAACCCTAACCTCGAAAGAAAGCCGCGCTATGCCTAATCGGGAATAGTCTCGGCGCCAAATCGATTGGCCCACCATTCATGCAGATATAGACGACGCTTTGCCGCGCGCTTCTGCATGAAACACCAACACAGGTTACTGATGCCTGGACTGGTAGAGTGAGGGTCCACAAGGACAGGATATAAAAGACTGTACCCAACCCTGATGAGTTTCTCTTCTGCAAGGAAACGAAAGGTCTTCTGCCAGCAGGAGATCTAGGACGTATACTTGCAGAAACAAATCCAAGACGCACCTCTTCTTCATTGTACTCTCTAACCCTAACGACAATTGTGCTCTTGGTTCACCATGTCAGGAACTCAGCGAACGAACACCATCCCGCGGGCGTCCCATCATACGCCGAGCTCCTCCAATAGCTCTACGGTGCCATCCACTCAGACCAGGGAGGATGCGTTACAAAGCGAGATTAATTACCGCGTTAGGGGAGAGTTTGTTGTTGCTCTCACCAAATGCAATGGTATAGGTGACCTCCTTCGCATGATTCCAGTTCCAGCGCAACCCCTCAGCAAGGACATATTGGACAAGGTCCTCAACGCTAGCCACAAGCTCGGTGCGGCCGAAAAACTGCTCGCCTTGTGGAAAGACCGGCTCCGGTTTTCGAAATTTGAGGAGGTTCCGCAACTCAACTCAATAAAGCCACCAACGCTTCAGATCTCCAAGGACGCCATGGGACCTGATGACGGCGGTTTGAGCTCTATGACCCTCGACTCCGTGATCTTCGAAGCAAAAAAGAACACGCTGACCCAAATGATCCTGATTAAAACGAAGGAAGTTGAAAACCTTCGCGATTTTATTCAGAGCAACCATGTCGCCGAACGACTTAACCTCGCCTGGGGACAGGTCTTGACCACAGAAACGAATCTTATTTCACCCGAAAACCACGCGATCCTCTCGGATGGCGGAGTGATTGGAAAGGTGGCTCAAACTGTGGCCGCAATTGGTGTCAGTTCATACCAGAAAGCTCGTCTTGCGAAAGAAAAGCGGACTGTTATGAAGAAGGACGCCGACACCGAAATGACAGATGCAGACACTTCGAAAAGTCAGAAGCAACTCATGGTGTTGGTGAGGGAGGCTATCAAACGAGAAGGCCAATCCCGACGTGACAGGACATTGTCGGGAAAAGGAAAACGGAGGAATGGGAAAACCTCCGTCAAGAAAACCCAGAGGCCTGGGAAACGTCAACGGCAACAAAACGCCGGAAAACGAACCCAGCCGGAGAAGCGGCCCAACAAGCGCTTGAACTCCCGCAAACAGGGTTCAAAAGGGTCCCCCCGGAATTCTTCAAGCTGAGCTCGCTTGCTCGAAAAATGTACCTTTGGAGCCAACTCGGAGCTAACGACCTTGACACGTTACTCTCATGGCGGCCAGGAGTGCATAAGGGACAAGGAGTGATTTTACCCCGAGACGTGGAATACTCCCTGTCGCTCAACTTGAAATATCTCTTTCCGCAACAACGAAGAGATTACGTGGTTTGGCAATGGTTCAATGCGCTGACAAGGAAGGCGAAGATTGCCTACCTATTTCGCAACAAACCACGAGACAAGGTGGACGGGCTTCCTGCAGTTCCGTTTGTACGCAACCCATCTTGGCAACCTGTTATACGTAAACACTGGTTCAACCAGGGAATCGAGGCGGGAAGAAGGAGTGTTCAACTGCAACTCGAACGGCCTATGCCCCTTACCTCGATTGGACGACACGATGTGTTCCGACACATTACTATGTCTCCCAGGGCCTTGGTCGGATGGTTATCAGAAGCTGGCCTTCTGTGTTTCATATCCGATAAAAATCTCGGCATTGTGGTTACGACCCAGGACTGGTACTGGGGACAGGTGAAGACATTTATTCAACTACCAGTATTTGAATCATTCGTAGGAGACTTCGGCTACTTCTGGCGTGGCGTCTCACACGAACTTTGGAATCTTATTCACGACAACGTGGCGGACATTTCCTTCTGGATCTCTCCAAGGGTCCAGAAGTTTCTACTAGAATACAAATATCGAAAGGATATACCCCAATTCCACGGGATACCGAAAATCCACAAGAATCCCTGGAAGATCAGACCGATCGTGCCGATGCACTCGTATATCACCTCAACACTTTCGATTGTATTACACAACCTCCTCCTCCCGATCCAGAGATCATACTCTTGGATTTGCGAATCAAGCCGGGAGCTGTGTGAAGAAGTGAGAACCTTCAACGAGAGAGGACTAGGTGTCCGAATCCACACGGGAGACGTTGCCTCAATGTACACGTCTATCCCATGGGTCGACTTCCAGACGGCCCTCAAATCCGCGGTTCACTGGTTTCCAGCCTATCGACATAATACAGTACTCGAAGACTGGATCCTCAAAGCCGCCGAACTTCTCTGGCAAAACACGGTGTTTCAACTTGGCAACAGGTTATGGCGACAGACAGACGGGGTACCCATGGGAATACACTGCGGTCCCGTGTTCGCCAACCTTTACCTGGCCTTTTACGAGAAACGCTATCTTCAAGACTTCGACGGGTTATACCGTCGATACATTGATGATATCTTCGTCCTTCACCCTTCGGACGACGTCGTTAGCCATTTGATCCAAGCCCCTGGTATGAACATCGCTTGGGCACACTCCGGCGTTGGATTATCCTTTCTCGATGTATGGTTTCACATACACGAGGGGAAGTCGGAAGTGTGCTTCCGGCCTTATGAGAAGGTCGGAAATCATCATCAGTATCTCCCCTGGACCTCCAGCCATCCCTTATCGGTGAAGAAGGGAATGGTGAAAGGAGAACTCACCCGGACAGCCGCTATTTCAAACCGAGAGCCATATTTTTTGACATGGAAAACGACATTCTTGTCGAGGCTTCAATCTCGGGGCTGGCCGAGGAAGGCGTTGGTTAAGTGGGGCAGGCAGGTGAAATGGTTGCCACGGCGCTCGGCTTTTGGAACGGCCCGCGCCCGAACCGGTGACTTCATTATCGCTGTTTCCCGCTACAACCCCGCCTGGGAGAATGTTTCTTCAGCCGACGTTTGGAACGAGATGCTGAAGACTTGGAGGCGCTGCGCACCTGCAGGCAAATCCTTGCCCTTCCCTCAGCATACGATCATTTCCAAGAAACGGACTAAATCCCTGTGGGATGTGGTTCGGTCGGTAAATCGAAACCTGCTCCGTACGGAGTATGAAGAAACTACCCTGGAAGAAGTACAGCTGGACTTATCCGCCATGGACATCGATGACGACCTACCTTTTGAGATGCCGAGACCTTTCAGGTCGTAAGACGGAACGTTGCTTTTATCGCGTTCCCGCTGGACGAAAAGTTGGGATGTCAGGGTACACTAGTAGTAGGATGAACCCGGGCACGACGGGCTCCTGCGAAGACTACCTTAAGAGCGTGGTTTCAAAGCTGCGCAAGCCTCTTGACTGCCTCTTCGCCCTTCTCTAGTAAGACAGTCGCGGTCTTCGGGTTCTGGGATGGATCTGTGCCGTCTGAATCATACCTCAGGACAAGAGGGTGGGTACGGGCACGGTGTATCGTCAACTATCCCTCACTCATAGGATGGAAGGAATCGGAGGTTTCGAGGCATGGATGGATCCGAACAGGCAGTTTCGCACATCTTTTGGTGAAGCGGAAGAGTAGGGTTCAAAACCCTAACCCTAACCCTAACCTCGAAAGAAAGCCGCGCTATGCCTAATCGGGAATAGTCTCGGCGCCAAATCGATTGGCCCACCATTCATGCAGATATAGGTGAGGCACGGTTTGGTCTTCTCCCCTCACTGAGATTGCGCCCGCAAGACCGCAACCTCGCTAACTCTTTCACAGACGACGCCTTGCCGCGCGCTTCTGCATGAAACACCAACACAGGTTACTGATGCCTGGACTGGTAGAGTGAGGGTCCACAAGGACAGGATATAAAAGACTGTACCCAACCCTGATGAGTTTCTCTTCTGCAAGGAAACGAAAGGTCTTCTGCCAGCAGGAGATCTAGGACGTATACTTGCAGAAACAAATCCAAGACGCACCTCTTCTTCATTGTACTCTCTAACCCTAACCCTAACCCTAACCCTAACCCTAACCCTAACCCTAACCCCGCAACCCGCACCCGCACCCGCAACCCAGCTAAGGTCAAAGGCGGTATATATAGCGCTCTATACAATATCTCTACCGCGGCCGAGAAGGGAACATAGAGAGCTTCGGAGAGATAAACACGTCTCAGCAGATCGAACTACGAAGGCGAGAGTGCTACCCTTATAGCCTTCGTATTGAACGGGCTACCTCGCTCCGGGTACTACCTGGGCCCACTAGCCCCAACACGATGCCCAACCGCGCCCCTACTAGGCATAGCCAACTGTACCTAGAAGATGCCTTATTCCTGCTCGCCCTGCCCCAGCAAACTCGCAACCCGCTCAGGCCACACAGCCGCCCCATCCTCGTCCCAATCCTCCCCTAGCTCCAGACCATCCAAGTCATCGCTGATGTTGTCGAATATAAACCGTACGAAATCGCCCTTCCTCTGCCCTTTAGCACCGGAGCCACCAAGCCTCTTAGCAACAGCGTAGAGGTCTTTGGCTCTACGCTGCTCCAGGTCAGCCTTGACCTTGGCCTTGTTCTTCGCCGCGCGAACCTGGCGAGGCTCTCTATCAAGCTCTATGCGGTCGCCGCCAACGGAGGCGGAAGGGGTCTGAACCGGAGAGGAGGGGACGGAAACTAAAGCCCGTTAGCAAATGGGCGTGAAGGGAGAAGGTCGGACATACGCATTGGCGAATCATGAGGATCCTCTCCACCTTCACCGCTGACAGCCTTGACTGTTGAGATTGTCAGCTCAGTTTACCGCCCGGTAAATTTGAAGTGAGACATACCCGCTAGCAGAACCGGACCATGTAGGCCGTCAGTGCTGTTAGGAGGAGATCCCTCCGGGGTAGGCGACGGCGGAGCGGAGGTGGACGCGGGCACCGGGGAGGAGACGATGACGGGGGAGGACTCGGTACCGGGTAGGGACGACGCGGCGGGAGGGAGGCTATAGCCGTAGGAGCCTCTACTACCGGCCTGAGCGCCGTCGCCAAAGCTGTACACTATGTTAGCAAATTTACCGCCCGGTAAATCGAATCGAATACTCACTGGACTGCGGATCCAAGGTGACGGGCGCGGATGACGCGCCAGAGCTGGTCATCGCCGGAGAAGCCTCTCCTACCGGCTTAAACGCCTGCGCCAAAGCTGGAGGCGATGTTAGCAAATTTACCGCCCGGTAAATCTGGTTGAATACTCACCGGACTGCGGAGCTAGGTTGGCAATCGTCAAACCACGCTTCGCGAGCAGGGCCTCGAACTGCTCCTTCTCCTTGGCCTCTTTCTTGGCCTTCTCGGCCTCCAGCTTCCGCCTCTTGGCGGCCCTCTTGTCTGCCTTCATCGCATCGGTTTCCCGCGCTGGCGTTTCTTGTCGGCAAGTGCCTGCTGCTTCTGCATGTTGCTGATGTAGGTGGCAGCGCCCTTGCTGACTGGAGTCGGAGGCACAGTGGTGCTGGTAATCTGGGCGCGCTCGAGAATCCTCCTGGCATGCTCGGCGACGGGTCCCTTCTTCGTGAGATGGTACTGGTGCTCTCCAGGGATGAGGAGACTTGGCATCTAGCGCACGAGCATTGCCCACAGTTCATTGTCGCGATCCGGCGGAGACCGAAGTTGGCGCGGAGCTTGCCTTGCACAGCCAAGGTGTACAACTCCTCTCTCGCACGCCTCGATCTGGGTGAGCTTGCCGAACTTGACGAGATCCTGGACCCTTGCCGCAAAACCGGGATCGTTGAGGGCATCTTCACAATGGTCGTCGGAAATTGCCGTCCATCAGAACACCGCTGGTGGCAGCAAGCTGCGCGACCATAGCACTGGCGTACTGCCCTAGCAGCACCTGATCGTATGAGCGATCGAGCATGAGGATCTTGATGAACTGCTCGTGCTTCTGCCCGATGCGGTAGCAACGACCGATGATCTGCAGGATGGTGTTGAAGTTGACCAGGTCCATGACGATGATGTTGTGGCAGTCCTTCTGGAAGTTGTAGGACTCCGCGGCCGACCGAGAAGAGCAGATCAGGACCATGATGCCGTTATCCTGGGGATTGTTGAAGCGGTCGGTGAGCGCACTGCGCTCCTTCGCACTCTGCCCAGCACTGATCCGCGCGGCCTTGAAACCGAGGATGTCGTACAGGGTCTTCATAAGCCATACCGACGTGGGCCAGTCGCAGTAAATGAGGAGCTTCTCATCCTTCGCCTGCAGGCGCAGAGTCTCCCGCACGCAGTACTGGCCTTACTGCTGGGGTTGAGGATGTATGCCGCCTGGCTGAGCCGATCCGTCGGCGCCGAGCTCCAGCCCTCGTTTGTCGCCATCCAGTAGAGGGAGAAGGCAGCGCTGTCGCCGGCCTGGTCCTCATACCTGTGGAGATTACGTTAGCTCTCAGCTTATAATTAAATGGCCAGATTTACCGGCCGGTAAAAAGGGCAGCTTACCATTTCTGGACGTCCTTGGCATTGGACTGGATTTTGAACTTTGCCAGGTTCTCCTGGCCGACGTTGTTGGTTGCAATCTGGAGACGCCGGCGCTTGTCGAAGTTATCACGCGCTTCGGTCTCTGTGGCGAGGTCGAGTTGGTGGCGAAGGCGGATGGGTTTGGCGGGCTGGGCATGCGGGGCGGCAGCCACGAGAACTGGTCGTCCTCACCGATCTTCTCCTTATGACTGGGGTGTAGTACCGGTCCTCCCACCGGTTGCGGAAGAGCTCCACGAGCGTGCAGTGGAACGTGGGATGTTGGCAGCGATCAGATGTTGCTGCCCCTGGGCCTCGATCGGCTGACCAGTCACGCGCCTAAGTCCGATGAGGCGTAGTACGGAAGGGACGACCTTACGGACAACAGCTGGAGCATCGTCGAAGCTGGCCATGAGATCGAAATAAGGGGCGGGGTCCAGCAACGTTGCCAGGCGGTCCTGGGTCTTCTCATCTGCCATAAGATAGCTCCCGCCGACGCGCTCAAGCTCTCGCCCCAGCCGCTCATATTCAGCGACCGAACGCTTGCCGACCAGACCGGCGACATGCTGACCCCGCTTCCTGGTGTGGTTAACGACCTCCAGGATCGACGTCAGGTCGCGCAGGCGGCGCATAAATGGCGATGCCGTAAGCATCAGCACGCGGCCATGACGCTGTGACAGCAGCGTATACATCTGCTGGGTGTGCATGTTCTTCAACCGATGCACCTCGTCCCAAAAAGAGGTATCCCAGAGGCCCGGCCTGACACGCAATTCGTATCTGCGCTCGCCAACACCCTCCGCCAGATAAGCTCTGGCCCGCTCCTGCCGACTCATGTACTCATCATGGGGTATGCCGAGATCGGTGCACTCCGCCCTGCTCAGTTTGCTGATGTAGTACCGCTCGTTGCCCCGCTGAATGAAATGGCGCAGCAGGCGCGCAGCCGCGGTCGTGTATGAGGTGACAAACACAATCTCACCGGTTGCCGGGTGGTCAGGGGGGAGAGTGCGCACGTAGGTCTCGATATCACGCCCAGTGCCGATGAAGTCGCCGCCCAAGGCAGCGCTGGTGTTGTTGGTACCAGCACTGAGCCAGGCTCTCAGCCGGATGGTGGAGGAGAATGAGTCGGTGATCTCCTTGGTCCAGACCGAAGTGGCACCGGCGGGTGCGTAGACGATGCGCGGCTGGAAGTAAGGGATACCGCGCTTCTCGAAATCTAATACAAAGTCAGCACATTCCACGCGCCAGATTTACCGGCCGGTAAATCTGAATGGCAACGAACCTGCTCGCTTCGCATCATTGCGCTCAATGGCAGCCTGAATCTCATCGAGGCGGGGGTGCCGGAGGTAACCATCGCCCATGAAGTTGCCGCTGCGACCATCCTCGTCCAGGCCAGCCTCCTCAAGCCGGTTCTCGACCTCAATCTCGTACGCCAGCTGATCGACGTCATCATCGTATTCCCTGGCAGGGCCCGCCTCGGTGTCGTCGTCGTCATCATCATCATCGTCGTCGGCATCGTCCTCGGACTCGCTCTCGGAGCTCTCCTCGGCCTCGGCCCTCTGCTTGCCCTTCGCCTTCTTCTTGATGTCGCTAACGGCAGCGGCGGTCTGAGCCCTGTTGTCCTGCGGGGTGAGGGGGAAGAACTCATGGAAAGAGTCGTCGGGTGCAAGAACTAAAACAACAGTTAGAACGATACTCAATTTACCGGCCGGTAAATTTGGCGCGATTGGGTGGTCAAGGGAGTAGATAGGGAGGGTCAGGCATGGACTTACGGTTTTCCTTCGCGAGGGCTTCGCGAATGTGGGCGTGGAGTTGACGGTCGGAGCTGAGAGCCTGGATGGTCTTGCCCAAACCAGTCTCGTCCAACAGGGCGGCGGACCGAAGCTTGCTCTCCAACATGTCCACGAGGAAGCTGACGGCGACGACCTGGTGGGGAAGGAGCATGACACCGAAGTGGTTGACGAGTGGCACGCCGTTCTCGCTAGGGGTGACGGTGAACCCAAAACGCTCCACGACTTCGTCGTATTGGGGTGGGAAAGCGGAGACCGAGTTGATCGAATTCTGGAGGTTGCGGAAGGCGGAGGAGATCTTGGTGTCGTTCACCTTCTTCACGGCGTCGTGGAGGTCGACGTTCTCCAGGTCCTCGGTCGAAATGCTCCAGCTGGCGAGAAGCTCTAGGAAATGGCGGTCGCCGGTCCGCGCGCGCTGGATGGCGTCTTCGACATCGGTCTCAACCGCGAGCTTCTTAGAATTGCCCACGCCTTCACCTTCGGTTGCCAGATCGCCGATGATGGAGCTGAGGCGGGCCAGGCTGAGAGCGTCAGCGACCCGCTCGCCATCGAGCGCCTCGGCACGCGCGGTCTCCTCGTCGCGATCGTGGATGATCTGCAGCGGGCGACAGAGGTTCTTGATGGCGGCATCGCGGATTGCCGGGTCAATGGCAGGGAGTGACTGGAGCAGAGCGGCCTTCTTGTTCTTCTTCTTCAACCGTCCGCCCCGAGACAGACCGAAATGGTTCGCCACCTCGTCCATCTTCTGCAAATCCTCTTCAGTAGCGGAGGGATCGTTAACACCCCGCGAACCGCTGGGCAGCCATCTCCGTCAAGCGCTGCATGCCCGTCGCATACATCTGCTGCGCGGCCTCACGGGCGTCGGGCAACGCTGGCCCGCCTTCGAAGCGGTACAGGGCTGGAACCACGGCGGTGTCTTCGCTGAAGCCACGGCGGGTATCGGGTGCAACCTTGGCCCAGAGATTCGTGTCACCGGAGCCCTTGCGGAGCTGGCGCTGCTTGTACCCAATGAAGCTCATCAAACACTTGACACGGCTGATGTCCTCCGAAGCAATGCCGGCGACGACTTGGTTCTGTGGGGCACCAGGAGCAGGTCCAGGGAAGATGGCCGGATGGAAGTCGTGCATGAGGTGAACGATGAGCTGGGCATGGCGAAGGAAGATGACAGTGCCGCGGTAAGCACCTGAGTTGCGGCCGACGCCGTACCGCGCAGTGTCGGCAAAATTCTCCTCGTCGATGTAGGCCTTGCGAACGTGCCTATCGCGCCAGTCGATGTTGAGGTCGATGTCACCATCCTTAAGAAGCTTCGTGCCGACCGAGATGATGTCGTTCACGGCCACGCGATTCTTGTGCTGGTAACCATAGCCGTACTGCCAAGCCATGTCAGTCTCAGAACGATAAGAGAGAACCTACGCTCGCTAAATCTACTAGCTAGTAGATTCGACGAGAAGTTCGGAAACACTGCCAAATTTACCGGCCGGTAGATTTGGCGAGAAGTTTGGGAACGCTGCCAAGTTTACCGGCCGGTAGGTAAGGCTGAGAGACCGGCGGGGGAATTTACCGGCCGGTAGGTCTGGCAAGAGGTCTGGCGACGCTGCCGAATCTACCGGCCGGTAAATTAGACGGGGTGAGTGCTTACCTGAATCTGAGCCTCGAGCGACTTAAGTACATCTCGAGCCGCGTGCACAGCATCCCACAAAGTCTTGATGTCGGGAGCGCCGAGGTACCCGGCAAAGACTCCGAGATTCTCGGTGGTGCCGTTGTCGGGCGGACGACATACACACCATATGAGCTGAAGTCGTTCATCAGACTGCTGGCGATAATGGCTTCTTGCTGCTCCTTGGTCTCGGGTTCGCTCGGGTCGGACTCCGCACCCTTCTTCTTGCGGTTCTTCTTGTTGGTAGGAGTGGACGCCAATGCTTCGCCGACCTTCTTCATCTTCTTCTGGGCCGCGGTCATGATAGGGAGGTCGGCTTGGCGCTCTTTGCCTTTGCCCTTGCCCTTGCTTGGGCCGGCGTTGGAAGACATGTTAGCAGATCGAGAAGATTAGCTGAAAAGAGTAGTGGACAGGAGGGTTGAGAGGTGTGGAGTGCAGTCCACCTCGTTGTTGAACGGGAGGAGGACTTCACGCCGGACGGTGCCACACTGCTTGGTTGGAGCAAGTGGCCGTATTGAAGCGGAGTAAGCACTGTATACAAACCCCGGCGCTGTAGCAGGGAAGGAGTATGCCGATATCAAGGCCGCCCAGCCAGATTTACCGGCCGGTAAATTGCCTCTTCGGTAACTCTGCTCGACACGCAGGTGGGAGGAGCTGTGGGAAGGGCGTAGATTTGATGGTGTTTGTGTGCTGGAGTTTTGCAGTTGTTGTTGTTGCCGAATTTACCGGCCGTGCAGGTTGGAGTTGTTGTTGTCGCCGAATTTCCCGGCCGTGCAAGTGGGCAAAGATGAAGAACAGGGGGGGGTGGTCTGTAGCGAGGAAGCGAAAAAGCTAAGAATCGAGGGAGGAGCGTAGAAGTTATAGGTCCCAAATAAGGTTTGGCGCTAGCGCCCGGGCAGTTCACATGCGCATATCCACACGCGCGGATTCACTCGTGCGAATTCACAGACCTTCGTGGGATCCACATCGGCTTCACTTGTGGATCGTGGAAATGGGGCGGATCTAGGTGCGCGTCAGCAAAAAATGTATGGCAGTCACCCGAACGGCTCCCATCTAGATGCGGGAAGTGAACAGTAAGTGAGCGGTAGTGACGTGAACCCCAAAACTCACACTAATCGTGGGAGACTAACCCGGGCGGTAAATTCGCCTCTAACCGCACCACCTTGACAGAAGGCTAAGGAGTGGTGGGCGAGTCAGCGAGAGAACCTGTCGCCCTGCGAGAGAAGACATACCCCCTATAGCCTGACCGGTATCCTGAAGCAACCCTAGTAGGCCCATGTCGGGGAGGATGTCCACCCTATCAATACCGTAGTCGCCAGCTGCACCACGCTATCCAGTCTCTCCACCGTATAAATTTACCGGCCGGTAAATTTGGTAGCTGTTTGCGAAGGGTAGCTTATCCTAGTTTTACCCCAGTATTAGCATATTGCAGCACTGAGTACCAACTCTGTATCCGGGGGAGACCCGACCGCCTGCGGTAGGAGTAGCGCTCTTATCGTCCGAGTTATATGTTCAACACCAAGCAATCGTCGATTCTGTTTAAGTCTACCGGCCGGTAAATCTAATCTCAAGTTCTAGACGGTTGCCTCTAGTACCCTAATCCGAACCGGTACCCTTATAAGAACCGACCCTTTGTCGTACCTTCCGAGCCACTGCCATGTCCGTCGCTCGTGACCCACTCTTTACGGGCGCAGGTGCGCCTTCCGTCGAGTCGATGATGTAGCTTGCGAGCGCTTAGGGATGTGGCATGCGCGGGGTTGCCCGGAGAACGGTGGTTCTGCTGGAGTAGAGGAGGTGAGGTTGTATGACATTGAGGAGAGGAATGTGGAGAATAGCGGGGAACGGCTTAGGATGCAGGTACGCGGGGGTTTCACGTGCCCCGCGCCCGACAAGCCGACCCTTATGGCTTTTTACGCCATGGGTGGGGTTCCGGGCCTGAGGCTTACTACACAAACCCTACGCCTAGACTTTTTACGCCATATGCGACCTTCGGGTCAGGGCCGTCGGCAAACCCACGGTAGCAGCCTTCGACGCTACGAAAACTGCCTAAACCCCTGGCAATGGCGTGGATAAACCAACTTCAGAATCCAGGGGACTCTGAAAGGATACCCACCGTCGCAATCGCGGAGACCTTCATACCTATGGTCCAGACTGAGGACGAGAGCATACAGGATAAACCTCTAAGCAATCACCCCATCCGTCACGCTCGTATCATTATTTCTAAGCCCTACCCTATGGCGACACCGGACATCCCAAAGGCGCAGGACCCGAACTATGGCAGCTACATTACTTTCCACTACGTCGATCGCGTTACGGGCGAGAGGAGTACATGGTCTAGGCCGAGCTCCAGCAGTAGCTCCGATCGCGAGATAGTAATCCGACAGCGGCGAGATGAGACTACGGTCTGGAAGATAGTCCGCGTTGGATCAAGAGTCCGCCCCGGCCAACACGGTCCCTTACGACGGAGCGCCCGGCTAGAAGAGGTCTACAGCGGAGGAAGTGACCGGGAGACTAGCACTCACCGTACGAAGAGGGCAAGGCATAGGGGACCGGACGATGGTGCACTGGCTCCTACTCCGAGCTCGCAAGGAGAACGGACTACCGAAATCGAGAATCAGGGCAATAGTCCTCGGGGTTGCGAGGACAGAAGAGGAGAGGGCGGCAGCGAGGGATGTACGGACGCAGGCACCGGCGACATTACTCGACAGGTGCAAGTGCCAGCGACCCAGTACGACGTCTCCCAGGCTACTGCCGCACACCGATGGCTAGCGCTTCAGCTCCCCACGAAGGACTCCGCATTTTCGAAGACAATGTGGGCCTACGTGTACCAGATAGCTGATATAAGCGTTGCGACGCAATGGAAGGATTTGATGTCGGAATGGCGGAAGAAGGGGACACTTCGGGATCTGCAGCGGTGCGACAGAAGCGTGACCGAGACCGAAGAGGCAGCTGCTAGTGAGGGGCGCGTCTGGCTCGAAGAGGGGATGGACTGGGACCCTAAGTTTGTTGCACTATACGATCGGTTGAAGCGCACGGGAATTGCGCGAGCGCTTGTAACACCACAAGAAAGACTACAGATGGCGGCACTCGGAAGGCGGTACCTAGAACTACAAGATAACTCAACTAGTACTGCACAAGGGAATGAAGCGACACGGACACCCCATCGAAGCATCGCAAAAGAGGAGATGTTCCGATGGCTTTACGGACGTGAGGAGCGTGCGAAACGGGCGTATAGTACATTCACTCGAGACATTAAATACTGGAGGCGATGGCTCCGGGTAACCGAGGTACTACCGCGAGGAACAATCGGACTCTTCCCTACGACCTTGAAGAAAACGTTCGTCGAACAGAAGCTCCTAAAGGAAGAGCTAGATACCTGGCTGGACTGTATTAAGCTCTTCCGCCCTGAAGTAATCCACCTAGGCACAGCACTAGAACCGATTTTGATGGACGCAATCGACGGCGCCGCCCCACCAACGTCACGTATGCGACTGGAGTCATGGGACGGTTCATACCAAGGCTTGCGTGAATTAGGAGGAGACTGGTTTGAGGCTGAAGGGAGTGTGCCGCTTACGCCACCTAACCCGAGCAACAATAGAAGCGAAACTGAACCAATTGATTGGGAGATGTTCCAGAAGATTGGCTGTCTGATGGTATAGGGCTCTCGTCACCGCCAGTAAACTTTGTGTAATTACAGCTAAGAACCTTTGCTATACACCAGCTCCCAAGCCACTACAAGCTTGCCGAGAGCGCACCGCATCCAACACGAGGGCAATACGATCTAGGCGTGGCTTTTTACGCTATGAGCAACGTGCTAAACCGAGGCACCGAACGCCCGCCGCTCGTGGCTTTTTACGCCATGAAGGCCTCTGTGCCTTAGGCTCCCAAACGCCAGCGCCTATGGCGTAAAAAGCTACGAGCGTGTTTATGCCCCAGGACCGCCCTTGCGTTTTTACGCCATAAAGGCCTCTGTGCCTTAGGCTCCCAAACGCTAGTGCCCATGGCGTAAAAAGCCACGAGCGTGTTCATGCCCAGGGCCGCCCTTGCGTTTTTACGCTATGAAGGCCTCTGTGCCTTAGGCTCCCAAACGCTAGTGCCTATGGCGTAAAAAGCCACGAGCGTGTTCATGCCCAGGGCCGCCCTTGCCTTTTTACGCCATAACGATCTGCCAACGCCAGCGCCTATAGCGTAAAAAGCCACGAGCGTGGTTATGCCCGAAGCACCAGAGACCGGAATACTGACAAGGTCCTGTATATTGTATGTACGACGCCCCTACTTTACAACCCACTTATCCGCCTAATTTCCTTACTGAGCTTGATGTTTGTCGCTTGAACCATACAAAAGGCGCAAACCAATTTACCGGCCGGTAAGTTTGGCACTACTAGTAATAGTATAGGTATGGTCTCGACATTCTCTTCGCCCGTAAACCTCTAATCTCTAGCGTATGTTCTTGGCTTGAATGAACCTCGTCCTACAAGACGAATGTACTACGGAGTAAGCTATAAAGTCGCTGTTCTCCCTACTCACTAAGGCCCTCATTCGCCCTATACACATTCACTACAGTGTAACAGATTGTAACCTCGTTTACTTGACCCGGACCTAGGACCGAGCGCAACCTGCCTAGCTACATCTTCCCTTAAATATGGTAGCAGAACCGACCGAGACTCGCTATTTGGACCTCGGAGGTGTCCGTATCCTCGCCGAAACCCTTCACTTCCGCTACGGCAACCGGATTACATGCCCAGGTTGCCCGAAACCGGAACCACCAATCCGCGCGTATTGTAAGGACGAGGGTGGGAACGGTGCGGCGGAGCAGGTAGGAGTAAAGCGCCGCCAATTCCGCTGCCGCAATTCCGTAAAGAAGCGACGAGAGACAGGCCGCGGCTGTGCTATTGCCTCTTGTAACACGTACATAGCCCGAGCTATTACGGTACTTGGCAAGGACAGAGTCGAGCATATCCGCCGAGAAGTCGAAGCAAAGCTACAGGAGGACGGCAGGAGTACGACTAGTATTTCCCGACGGCTGTCGTCGACACCCGATCCTAATAATAAACCCCAAGCGATAATACCCGTCGAACCTCAATCGCCTAAAGCACTAGCGAGATCTGCCCAAACCCCTACTAGACCAGCCCTGAACCCACCTAAACGCACTCGAACCGAAGCTACCCTACTACGACCTGAAGCGAAAACAGACGACGAACTCGACACTATTGAGCGTGAGCGGAAGAGAGCCTGCCCGGACCTGTTAGCCAAAGGAATTACACAACTGTCCGCCGAGATTAAGATACTCTCGGCTATCGCCAAAGATATCTCGACCTTACTTCGACAAGAACGGACTCGGCGTACCCGGCAGAGAACCCCGTCTATTGACATTGTAACTAGCTGGGAGGACCCCGACCCTGCCGAGCTTGATAGCATAATTAGCGATCCTCTTGACTCCGACCGCTGAGTCTACTATACCCTCCGACTATGACCCCCGTAAGGCGAAGCACTCGTCTAGCGCAGCGGGGAGCGATCGCTACAACTACTGCTACTTACACCGACGTCGGTCTGGTACCGAACGAGTGTGTCCGGATCGGATACATAAATATACAAGGACTAGATACCCATAGCTGGGAGCGTACCCTGCAGCTAATCGATTCGGGGATGCTAGATGTGCTCTTTGTTGTAGAGACGTGGTACGTTGGTTACCAGGGGTGTATAGCGACAACTGCGGCAATCGCGCACACCCCTAAACCACTATCAAGACCTGGCTGTCGGCATACTGGCGGGGTGTGCGCCCTAGGATCGAACAAGGCCCGTTCGATGATGTCGAGCGCGCCGGAGGTAACCGACTCCTCCGTGACCGTAACCCTTAAAGGGACTACAGTTACGGGTATATATATGCCACCTTCGATGAATTCGAGCGACGTCGAAGCACTGCTGGCCAGTCTAGAATCGAGGGACGTCGTCCTTGGCGACGTAAATGTCCGATACAACCAACGTACCGGCCTTGGCAACCCAGACGAACGTGCAGCAAGTATCTCGTCATGGATGCAGGCTGCTGGAATGCTACGCCTCGACCCTACAACCCATGGTAGACTACCGGACGGCTTCCAAAGGTTCCCACACCTAACTATCGATCATTGTTTTGCGAAGCGACCCTTCGCCCACTGTAATCTTCACCTGGTAGATACCGCTAGCCTGGATCTTTCGACCGATCACAAATACCTACTACTACTGGATTGGACGAGTGCTACGACCCTAGGACACCCGAATCCCAAGCTACCGCGCTTCCAGAACAGCCGACTTGGAAACGAGCACGTTGCTACGAAGCTTGCGACAGCATGGACCGAAGCAGCGACGGCCTGTCTCCACCCGCTAGACCGGAGCTACGATATTGACGACCAACATGGACGAATCGTAAAGGCGTGCCAGCAAGCCTGTCGACGAGCACTAGGCGAATGTAAACCCAACTCCCAGGGGACAAGGACTTGCTCGGAACCGACATACTTCCAGATGGTCCGACAGCTGTTCCGCCTAGATAAGGACAATAGCCTACTATGCAGCTCCGATCCAGATATCAGCGCACTTGATGAAGCGGCACGCGAACTCGGCAAGCGCTACCAAGCACCTTACCCGATATCTGTAGAGAGGTCTGCACGCCCGAGCAAAGGCGGGGACTTTGAACCACTTACTATCGAAGAGGTAGGCAAGGAGCTGTCGAGACAGGACAGCTCGAAGGCATGTGGGAGCGATGGCATACACGTGCGGGCGGTGAAGGCACTCGCGGACACCTCGCTACTACCTGCCCTTACTCACCTGTTCAATTCGTGCCTCGACCAGGGCTACACTCCAGCTGCCTGGAACGCTACGGATATACAACTTATCGTCAAGGACCCGAGGCAGCCGAAGACAGTCTTCAACACCCGACCAATCGCACTCTCGACGACATTCCGAAAGCTATTCGAATCCTGTCTCCTCCGGAGAATGTTGCACATGCCTCAGATGCAGTTACATCCGGCGCAAGCAGGTTTTCGAAGCGATTACTCTACACTGACGCACGCCGCGGTTGTTCACATTGCTCTCGAGCAGCGACTGTGCGCTGGGGCGATCTTCCTTGACTTCAGTGCTGCGTTTGACATGGTGAACCACACCCTGCTTGACGCTGCTTTGATGCGCCGTGAATGTCCACGGAGACTACTGGAGGTCCTGAGGGCACTGCGGACTGGATTGACCTCTCGAGTCCTGGCAAACGGCGGCGCATCTCCATGGTTTGAGCGGACAAGGGGGGTACTCCAAGGCTCCCCGCTCTCACCACTCTTATGGAACATCCTAGTCGATGACCTACTCTATGACTTGAACCCGACCAACTCACGACTCCCGAAAGGGCTGTTCTACGCGGATGACGGCGCACTACTCTACTCGCACCCAGACGAAATTAGAGGTCTACTGGGGTGTATATGGCGATGGTGCCACACGAACGGTATTAGTGTCAATATCCGGAAGTGCGGCCACGTCTCAATCACCTATCCCGGCCCTATTGGCTGGGACAAGGACATACTACCGGGTGTAGATCAGTACACATACCTAGGATTTCCAATAACGGCCAACGGGATTGACTTCCAACAACACCTAGATAACCGAATCGAGAGGGCGGTAGGTCGCGTAGCTTTTATGACCCGCCACTCTGCGACCTGGGGCGTAGCAAACCGACTACGAGCGTACTATGAGTATGTAGCGCCAATTCTGGAGTACGGGGCTCCGCTTGTCTGGGCGTGGGCCCTCCGATCCGAAAGCAAATGGAAGATAACCGAAGACCGGTACAAGGCCCTGATACAGTGGATTGCGAACGGGAAGCACGGCTGGTGCCTTACCTAGACCCTACTCGGTCTCCCCAAGCTAAGCGAGCGATTCGAATGCCTACATATGTCCTTCCTCTTTCGACTTCAGCGCTCTGAACGCGAGACTCTGCTTCAAAATCTACTACTACGGCCGATGGCGGGAGGAGGCTTCCGGAGGAGTCTACGAGAGAATAGACTACTGACCCTCTGGAAACGAGAAACGAACGCCCTGACAGCCTACTCACTGGCGGGATTCCAGAGGAAATGGGTAAAGAAGCAGGTAGCTAAACGCGCGCAGAGGTCACACCTGACCAGGCTAGTAGCGTTGGCCCTTCGATCTGATGGGAGGAAGCCTGCCGTGGATCCGGTCCTGACCGCTCCTCGACACATGCAAGACCAGTTCTTCCAATATCGCCGTGGGGTGTGGTGCTTTCGGTACAGACACGCCTGTACTACAGGTTCCCGAGGGTTCCGTCGTGGAGACGAGGACTGCGACTGCCAATGCGGAGCAACTAGATTTTCCCGCAGGCAAAGGCGTGAGAAGGGCAGGCAAGCAAAGCTATTAGATCTGGATGGTTGCTTCACAAACGTTGACTTCATGCTAAACAATGGGTACTGGGAGCAGGCATTCGAGGCGCTTAGTAAAGTAAAGGCCGGCCTACGAGAGGAGTTCACGCGGGACAATGTACCAAAACATACTAGCGATCCTAGCACGTAATATGTATTAATGTTTCACCTTATTCCCATGATCCTCTGAGACATGGCACCGAACCTCTTCGCCAAATACATTGACTGGCAAGAAACCTCACTGAAATCCAGAGAGGGCACAAACCGAGACCGAATCTACCGGCCGGTAAACCAAACCTCTTTGCTTATATGAGGCGTGGCACACTTCCCATGATCCTCTGAGACATGGCACCGAACCTCTTCGCCAAATACATTGACTGGCAAGAAACCTCACTGAAATCCAGAGAGGGCACAAACCGAGACCGAATCTACCGGCCGGTAAACCAAACCTCTTTGCTTATATGAGGCGTGGCACACTTCCCATGATCCTCTGAGACATGGCACCGAACCTCTTCGCCAAATACATTGACTGGCAAGAAACCTCACTGAAATCCAGAGAGGGCACAAACCGAGACCGAATCTACCGGCCGGTAAACCAAACCTCTTTGCTTATATGAGGCGTGGCACACTTCCCATGATCCTCTGAGACATGGCACCGAACCTCTTCGCCAAATACATTGACTGGCAAGAAACCTCACTGAAATCCAGAGAGGGCACAAACCGAGACCGAATCTACCGGCCGGTAAACCAAACCTCTTTGCTTATATGAGGCGTGGCACACTTCCCATGATCCTCTGAGACATGGCACCGAACCTCTTCGCCAAATACATTGACTGGCAAGAAACCTCACTGAAATCCAGAGAGGGCACAAACCGAGACCGAATCTACCGGCCGGTAAACCAAACCTCTTTGCTTATATGAGGCGTGGCACACTTCCCATGATCCTCTGAGACATGGCACCGAACCTCTTCGCCAAATACATTGACTGGCAAGAAACCTCACTGAAATCCAGAGAGGGCACAAACCGAGACCGAATCTACCGGCCGGTAAACCAAACCTCTTTGCTTATATGAAGCGTGGCACACTCCCCATGATCCTCTGAGACATGGCACCGTAACTCTTCGCCAAATACATTAACTGGCAAGAAACCTCACTGAAATCCAGAGAGGGCACAAACCGAGACCGAATCTACCGGCCGGTAAACCAGACTCCCATGATCAGCTGAGACATGGCAAACTTCCCATGACCCCCTGAGACATGGCACCGAACTTCTTCGCCAAATACATTAACTGGCAAGAAACCTCACCGAAATCCAGAGAGGGAACGAACCGAGACCAAATCTACCGGCCGGTAAATCGGAGCCCACTTGGCTCGCAGAGACGCGGTAGATACGTAGATAGTATATAGTTAAGCCCTCGAAGGCGAGGGAGAGGTCCGACTCCCGTGCCCCACCCCAGCGTCGGCGCACACAACGCGCTGGGAGGACATCTACAGCATAGATAGGTCAGCCACCCTATGTGCGAACCAAGCGGTGGACCTTGAGGGGCCGTCAAGGAGGCATGCCATGACCTCCCCCTGGCGACACCCAAAAACCACTCGGCAGCGTGAGGCCGTAAAACTCCAACCAAACCCCCGGTAGAGGGGGCAGAGCGGAGGACTGGGGTGGTCCCGTCACACTGCCAGCCTATCCATCTGCGAACCTACCCCGTACAACAGCCGCGGGTTACCCGGCTTTTGCTGGTACCGAAAGGAAACCAGACAGGCAGACTTCTCGAAGGCGATATTCTGAGAGCGTAAGCCGAGGATACTGCTAGTGTCGTGATACTGTCTGCCGGACACCCTAGGCTAGCGGCTATCCGTATGCCTAGGCCGGGAAGGTCGGACTCGGTCCGTCCGTGTTGCACTTGTGCGGGCTGGGAGGCTCTCGGGCGGCCCCAGGCGTTGAAAGGCACCGGCGGTCCAGTCGCAGATATCAATTCCACCTTCATTGGATATGGGCTTTCGCCATTGACTAGAACCCCTAACCCTAACCTCGAAAGAAAGCCGCGCTATGCCTAATCGGGAATAGTCTCGGCGCCAAATCGATTGGCCCACCATTCATGCAGATATAGACGACGCTTTGCCGCGCGCTTCTGCATGAAACACCAACACAGGTTACTGATGCCTGGACTGGTAGAGTGAGGGTCCACAAGGACAGGATATAAAAGACTGTACCCAACCCTGATGAGTTTCTCTTCTGCAAGGAAACGAAAGGTCTTCTGCCAGCAGGAGATCTAGGACGTATACTTGCAGAAACAAATCCAAGACGCACCTCTTCTTCATTGTACTCTCTAACCCTAACGACAATTGTGCTCTTGGTTCACCATGTCAGGAACTCAGCGAACGAACACCATCCCGCGGGCGTCCCATCATACGCCGAGCTCCTCCAATAGCTCTACGGTGCCATCCACTCAGACCAGGGAGGATGCGTTACAAAGCGAGATTAATTACCGCGTTAGGGGAGAGTTTGTTGTTGCTCTCACCAAATGCAATGGTATAGGTGACCTCCTTCGCATGATTCCAGTTCCAGCGCAACCCCTCAGCAAGGACATATTGGACAAGGTCCTCAACGCTAGCCACAAGCTCGGTGCGGCCGAAAAACTGCTCGCCTTGTGGAAAGACCGGCTCCGGTTTTCGAAATTTGAGGAGGTTCCGCAACTCAACTCAATAAAGCCACCAACGCTTCAGATCTCCAAGGACGCCATGGGACCTGATGACGGCGGTTTGAGCTCTATGACCCTCGACTCCGTGATCTTCGAAGCAAAAAAGAACACGCTGACCCAAATGATCCTGATTAAAACGAAGGAAGTTGAAAACCTTCGCGATTTTATTCAGAGCAACCATGTCGCCGAACGACTTAACCTCGCCTGGGGACAGGTCTTGACCACAGAAACGAATCTTATTTCACCCGAAAACCACGCGATCCTCTCGGATGGCGGAGTGATTGGAAAGGTGGCTCAAACTGTGGCCGCAATTGGTGTCAGTTCATACCAGAAAGCTCGTCTTGCGAAAGAAAAGCGGACTGTTATGAAGAAGGACGCCGACACCGAAATGACAGATGCAGACACTTCGAAAAGTCAGAAGCAACTCATGGTGTTGGTGAGGGAGGCTATCAAACGAGAAGGCCAATCCCGACGTGACAGGACATTGTCGGGAAAAGGAAAACGGAGGAATGGGAAAACCTCCGTCAAGAAAACCCAGAGGCCTGGGAAACGTCAACGGCAACAAAACGCCGGAAAACGAACCCAGCCGGAGAAGCGGCCCAACAAGCGCTTGAACTCCCGCAAACAGGGTTCAAAAGGGTCCCCCCGGAATTCTTCAAGCTGAGCTCGCTTGCTCGAAAAATGTACCTTTGGAGCCAACTCGGAGCTAACGACCTTGACACGTTACTCTCATGGCGGCCAGGAGTGCATAAGGGACAAGGAGTGATTTTACCCCGAGACGTGGAATACTCCCTGTCGCTCAACTTGAAATATCTCTTTCCGCAACAACGAAGAGATTACGTGGTTTGGCAATGGTTCAATGCGCTGACAAGGAAGGCGAAGATTGCCTACCTATTTCGCAACAAACCACGAGACAAGGTGGACGGGCTTCCTGCAGTTCCGTTTGTACGCAACCCATCTTGGCAACCTGTTATACGTAAACACTGGTTCAACCAGGGAATCGAGGCGGGAAGAAGGAGTGTTCAACTGCAACTCGAACGGCCTATGCCCCTTACCTCGATTGGACGACACGATGTGTTCCGACACATTACTATGTCTCCCAGGGCCTTGGTCGGATGGTTATCAGAAGCTGGCCTTCTGTGTTTCATATCCGATAAAAATCTCGGCATTGTGGTTACGACCCAGGACTGGTACTGGGGACAGGTGAAGACATTTATTCAACTACCAGTATTTGAATCATTCGTAGGAGACTTCGGCTACTTCTGGCGTGGCGTCTCACACGAACTTTGGAATCTTATTCACGACAACGTGGCGGACATTTCCTTCTGGATCTCTCCAAGGGTCCAGAAGTTTCTACTAGAATACAAATATCGAAAGGATATACCCCAATTCCACGGGATACCGAAAATCCACAAGAATCCCTGGAAGATCAGACCGATCGTGCCGATGCACTCGTATATCACCTCAACACTTTCGATTGTATTACACAACCTCCTCCTCCCGATCCAGAGATCATACTCTTGGATTTGCGAATCAAGCCGGGAGCTGTGTGAAGAAGTGAGAACCTTCAACGAGAGAGGACTAGGTGTCCGAATCCACACGGGAGACGTTGCCTCAATGTACACGTCTATCCCATGGGTCGACTTCCAGACGGCCCTCAAATCCGCGGTTCACTGGTTTCCAGCCTATCGACATAATACAGTACTCGAAGACTGGATCCTCAAAGCCGCCGAACTTCTCTGGCAAAACACGGTGTTTCAACTTGGCAACAGGTTATGGCGACAGACAGACGGGGTACCCATGGGAATACACTGCGGTCCCGTGTTCGCCAACCTTTACCTGGCCTTTTACGAGAAACGCTATCTTCAAGACTTCGACGGGTTATACCGTCGATACATTGATGATATCTTCGTCCTTCACCCTTCGGACGACGTCGTTAGCCATTTGATCCAAGCCCCTGGTATGAACATCGCTTGGGCACACTCCGACGTTGGATTATCCTTTCTCGATGTATGGTTTCACATACACGAGGGGAAGTCGGAAGTGTGCTTCCGGCCTTATGAGAAGGTCGGAAATCATCATCAGTATCTCCCCTGGACCTCCAGCCATCCCTTATCGGTGAAGAAGGGAATGGTGAAAGGAGAACTCACCCGGACAGCCGCTATTTCAAACCGAGAGCCATATTTTTTGACATGGAAAACGACATTCTTGTCGAGGCTTCAATCTCGGGGCTGGCCGAGGAAGGCGTTGGTTAAGTGGGGCAGGCAGGTGAAATGGTTGCCACGGCGCTCGGCTTTTGGAACGGCCCGCGCCCGAACCGGTGACTTCATTATCGCTGTTTCCCGCTACAACCCCGCCTGGGAGAATGTTTCTTCAGCCGACGTTTGGAACGAGATGCTGAAGACTTGGAGGCGCTGCGCACCTGCAGGCAAATCCTTGCCCTTCCCTCAGCATACGATCATTTCCAAGAAACGGACTAAATCCCTGTGGGATGTGGTTCGGTCGGTAAATCGAAACCTGCTCCGTACGGAGTATGAAGAAACTACCCTGGAAGAAGTACAGCTGGACTTATCCGCCATGGACATCGATAACGACCTACCTTTTGAGATGCCGAGACCCTTTGGGTCGTGAGACGGGACGTCGCTAGCTATGCGTCCCCTGCTGAACGAAAGAGTTGGGATGCCAGGGTACACTAGTAGTAGGATGATCCCGGGCACGACGGGCTCCTGCGAAGACTACCTTAAGAGCGTGGTTTCAAAGCTGCGGCCTCTTGACTGCCTCTTCGCCCTTCTCTAGTAAGACAGTCGCGGTCTCCGGGTTCTGGGATGGATCTGTGCCGTCTGAATCATACCTCAGGACAAGAGGGTGGGTACGGGCACGGTGTATCGTCAACTATCCCTCACTCATAGGATGGAAGGAATCGGAGGTTTCGAGGCATGGATGGATCCGAACAGGCAGTTTCGCACATCTTTTGGTGAAGCGGAAGAGTAGGGTTCAAAACCCTAACCCTAACCCTAACCTCGAAAGAAAGCCGCGCTATGCCTAATCGGGAATAGTCTCGGCGCCAAATCGATTGGCCCACCATTTATGCAGATATAGGTGAGGCACGGTTTGGTCTTCTCCCCTCACTGAGATTGCGCCCGCAAGACCGCAACCTCGCTAACTCTTTCACAGACGACGCCTTGCCGCGCGCTTCTGCATGAAACACCAACACAGGTTACTGATGCCTGGACTGGTAGAGTGAGGGTCCACAAGGACAGGATATAAAAGACTGTACCCAACCCTGATGAGTTTCTCTTCTGCAAGGAAACGAAAGGTCTTCTGCCAGCAGGAGATCTAGGACGTATACTTGCAGAAACAAATCCAAGACGCACCTCTTCTTCATTGTACTCTCTAACCCTAACCCTAACCCTAACCCTAACCCTAACCCTAACCCTAACCCCGCAACCCGCACCCGCACCCGCAACCCAGCTAAGGTCAAAGGCGGTATATATAGCGCTCTATACAATATCTCTACCGCGGCCGAGAAGGGAACATAGAGAGCTTCGGAGAGATAAACACGTCTCAGCAGATCGAACTACGAAGGCGAGAGTGCTACCCTTATAGCCTTCGTATTGAACGGGCTACCTCGCTCCGGGTACTACCTGGGCCCACTAGCCCCAACACGATGCCCAACCGCGCCCCTACTAGGCATAGCCAACTGTACCTAGAAGATGCCTTATTCCTGCTCGCCCTGCCCCAGCAAACTCGCAACCCGCTCAGGCCACACAGCCGCCCCATCCTCGTCCCAATCCTCCCCTAGCTCCAGACCATCCAAGTCATCGCTGATGTTGTCGAATATAAACCGTACGAAATCGCCCTTCCTCTGCCCTTTAGCACCGGAGCCACCAAGCCTCTTAGCAACAGCGTAGAGGTCTTTGGCTCTACGCTGCTCCAGGTCAGCCTTGACCTTGGCCTTGTTCTTCGCCGCGCGAACCTGGCGAGGCTCTCTATCAAGCTCTATGCGGTCGCCGCCAACGGAGGCGGAAGGGGTCTGAACCGGAGAGGAGGGGACGGAAACTAAAGCCCGTTAGCAAATGGGCGTGAAGGGAGAAGGTCGGACATACGCATTGGCGAATCATGAGGATCCTCTCCACCTTCACCGCTGACAGCCTTGACTGTTGAGATTGTCAGCTCAGTTTACCGCCCGGTAAATTTGAAGTGAGACATACCCGCTAGCAGAACCGGACCATGTAGGCCGTCAGTGCTGTTAGGAGGAGATCCCTCCGGGGTAGGCGACGGCGGAGCGGAGGTGGACGCGGGCACCGGGGAGGAGACGATGACGGGGGAGGACTCGGTACCGGGTAGGGACGACGCGGCGGGAGGGGAGGCTATAGCCGTAGGAGCCTCTACTACCGGCCTGAGCGCCGTCGCCAAAGCTGTACACTATGTTAGCAAATTTACCGCCCGGTAAATCGAATCGAATACTCACTGGACTGCGGATCCAAGGTGACGGGCGCGGATGACGCGCCAGAGCTGGTCATCGCCGGAGAAGCCTCTCCTACCGGCTTAAACGCCTGCGCCAAAGCTGGAGGCGATGTTAGCAAATTTACCGCCCGGTAAATCTGGTTGAATACTCACCGGACTGCGGAGCTAGGTTGGCAATCGTCAAACCACGCTTCGCGAGCAGGGCCTCGAACTGCTCCTTCTCCTTGGCCTCTTTCTTGGCCTTCTCGGCCTCCAGCTTCCGCCTCTTGGCGGCCCTCTTGTCTGCCTTCATCGCATCGGTTTCCTCGCGCTGGCGTTTCTTGTCGGCAAGTGCCTGCTGCTTCTGCATGTTGCTGATGTAGGTGGCAGCGCCCTTGCTGACTGGAGTCGGAGGCACAGTGGTGCTGGTAATCTGGGCGCGCTCGAGAATCCTCCTGGCATGCTCGGCGACGGGTCCCTTCTTCGTGAGATGGTACTGGTGCTCTCCAGGGATGAGGAGCTTGGCATCTAGCGCACGAGCATTGGCCCACAGTTCATTGTCGCGATCCGTGCGGAGACCGAAGTTGGCGCGGAGCTTGCCTTGCACAGCCAAGGTGTACAACTCCTCTCTCGCAGCCTCGATCTGGGTGAGCTTGCCGAACTTGACGAGATCCTGGACCCTTGCCGCAAAACCGGGATCGTTGAGGGCATCTTCACAATGGTCGTCGGAAATGCCGTCCATCAGAACACCGCTGGTGGCAGCAAGCTGCGCGACCATAGCACTGGCGTACTGCCCTAGCAGCACCTGATCGTATGAGCGATCGAGCATGAGGATCTTGATGAACTGCTCGTGCTTCTGCCCGATGCGGTAGCAACGACCGATGATCTGCAGGATGGTGTTGAAGTTGACCAGGTCCATGACGATGATGTTGTGGCAGTCCTTCTGGAAGTTGTAGGACTCCGCGGCCGACCGAGAAGAGCAGATCAGGACCATGATGCCGTTATCCTGGGGATTGTTGAAGCGGTCGGTGAGCGCACTGCGCTCCTTCGCACTCTGCCCAGCACTGATCCGCGCGGCCTTGAAACCGAGGATGTCGTACAGGGTCTTCATAAGCCATACCGACGTGGGCCAGTCGCAGTAAATGAGGAGCTTCTCATCCTTCGCCTGCAGGCGCAGAGTCTCCCGCACGCAGTACTGGGCCTTACTGCTGGGGTTGAGGATGTATGCCGCCTGGCTGAGCCGATCCGTCGGCGCCGAGCTCCAGCCCTCGTTTGTCGCCATCCAGTAGAGGGAGAAGGCAGCGCTGTCGCCGGCCTGGTCCTCATACCTGTGGAGATTACGTTAGCTCTCAGCTTATAATTAAATGGCCAGATTTACCGGCCGGTAAAAAGGGCAGCTTACCATTTCTGGACGTCCTTGGCATTGGACTGGATTTTGAACTTTGCCAGGTTCTCCTGGCCGACGTTGTTGGTTGCAATCTGGAGACGCCGGCGCTTGTCGAAGTTATCACGCGCTTCGGTCTCTGTGGCGAGGTCGAGTTGGTGGCGAAGGCGGATGGGTTTGGCGGGCTGGGCATGCGGGGCGGCAGCCACGAGGAACTGGTCGTCCTCACCGATCTTCTCCTTATGGACTGGGGTGTAGTACCGGTCCTCCCACCGGTTGCGGAAGAGCTCCACGAGCGTGCAGTGGAACGGTGGGATGTTGGCAGCGATCAGATGTTGCTGCCCCTGGGCCTCGATCGGCTGACCAGTCACGCGCCTAAGTCCGATGAGGCGTAGTACGGAAGGGACGACCTTACGGACAACAGCTGGAGCATCGTCGAAGCTGGCCATGAGATCGAAATAAGGGGCGGGGTCCAGCAACGTTGCCAGGCGGTCCTGGGTCTTCTCATCTGCCATAAGATAGCTCCCGCCGACGCGCTCAAGCTCTCGCCCCAGCCGCTCATATTCAGCGACCGAACGCTTGCCGACCAGACCGGCGACATGCTGACCCCGCTTCCTGGTGTGGTTAACGACCTCCAGGATCGACGTCAGGTCGCGCAGGCGGCGCATAAATGGCGATGCCGTAAGCATCAGCACGCGGCCATGACGCTGTGACAGCAGCGTATACATCTGCTGGGTGTGCATGTTCTTCAACCGATGCACCTCGTCCCAAAAAGAGGTATCCCAGAGGCCCGGCCTGACACGCAATTCGTATCTGCGCTCGCCAACACCCTCCGCCAGATAAGCTCTGGCCCGCTCCTGCCGACTCATGTACTCATCATGGGGTATGCCGAGCTCGGTGCACTCCGCCCTGCTCAGTTTGCTGATGTAGTACCGCTCGTTGCCCCGCTGAATGAAATGGCGCAGCAGGCGCGCAGCCGCGGTCGTGTATGAGGTGACAAACACAATCTCACCGGTTGCCGGGTGGTCAGGGGGGAGAGTGCGCACGTAGGTCTCGATATCACGCCCAGTGCCGATGAAGTCGCCGCCCAAGGCAGCGCTGGTGTTGTTGGTACCAGCACTGAGCCAGGCTCTCAGCCGGATGGTGGAGGAGAATGAGTCGGTGATCTCCTTGGTCCAGACCGAAGTGGCACCGGCGGGTGCGTAGACGATGCGCGGCTGGAAGTAAGGGATACCGCGCTTCTCGAAATCTAATACAAAGTCAGCACATTCCACGCGCCAGATTTACCGGCCGGTAAATCTGAATGGCAACGAACCTGCTCGCTTCGCATCATTGCGCTCAATGGCAGCCTGAATCTCATCGAGGCGGGGGTGCCGGAGGTAACCATCGCCCATGAAGTTGCCGCTGCGACCATCCTCGTCCAGGCCAGCCTCCTCAAGCCGGTTCTCGACCTCAATCTCGTACGCCAGCTGATCGACGTCATCATCGTATTCCCTGGCAGGGCCCGCCTCGGTGTCGTCGTCGTCATCATCATCATCGTCGTCGGCATCGTCCCTCGGACTCGCTCTCGGAGCTCTCCTCGGCCTCGGCCCTCTGCTTGCCCTTCGCCTTCTTCTTGATGTCGCTAACGGCAGCGGCGGTCTGAGCCTGTTGTCCTGCGGGGTGAGGGGGAAGAACTCATGGAAAGAGTCGTCGGGTGCAAGAACTAAAACAACAGTTAGAACGATACTCAATTTACCGGCCGGTAAATTTGGCGCGATTGGGTGGTCAAGGGAGTAGATAGGGAGGGTCAGGCATGGACTTACGGTTTTCCTTCGCGAGGGCTTCGCGAATGTGGGCGTGGAGTTGACGGTCGGAGCTGAGAGCCTGGATGGTCTTGCCCAAACCAGTCTCGTCCAACAGGGCGGCGGACCGAAGCTTGCTCTCCAACATGTCCACGAGGAAGCTGACGGCGACGACCTGGTGGGGAAGGAGCATGACACCGAAAGTGGTTGACGAGTGGCACGCCGTTCTCGCTAGGGGTGACGGTGAACCCAAAACGCTCCACGACTTCGTCGTATTGGGGTGGGAAAGCGGAGACCGAGTTGATCGAATTCTGGAGGTTGCGGAAGGCGGAGGAGATCTTGGTGTCGTTCACCTTCTTCACGGCGTCGTGGAGGTCGACGTTCTCCAGGTCCTCGGTCGAAATGCTCCAGCTGGCGAGAAGCTCTAGGAAATGGCGGTCGCCGGTCCGCGCGCGCTGGATGGCGTCTTCGACATCGGTCTCAACCGCGAGCTTCTTAGAATTGCCCACGCCTTCACCTTCGGTTGCCAGATCGCCGATGATGGAGCTGAGGCGGGCCAGGCTGAGAGCGTCAGCGACCCGCTCGCCATCGAGCGCCTCGGCACGCGCGGTCTCCTCGTCGCGATCGTGGATGATCTGCAGCGGGCGACAGAGGTTCTTGATGGCGGCATCGCGGATTGCCGGGTCAATGGCAGGGAGTGACTGGAGCAGAGCGGCCTTCTTGTTCTTCTTCTTCAACCGTCCGCCCCGAGACAGACCGAAATGGTTCGCCACCTCGTCCATCTTCTGCAAATCCTCTTCAGTAGCGGAGGGATCGTTAACACCCGCGAACCGCTGGGCAGCCATCTCCGTCAAGCGCTGCATGCCCGTCGCATACATCTGCTGCGCGGCCTCACGGGCGTCGGGCAACGCTGGCCCGCCTTCGAAGCGGTACAGGGCTGGAACCACGGCGGTGTCTTCGCTGAAGCCACGGCGGGTATCGGGTGCAACCTTGGCCCAGAGATTCGTGTCACCGGAGCCCTTGCGGAGCTGGCGCTGCTTGTACCCAATGAAGCTCATCAAACACTTGACACGGCTGATGTCCTCCGAAGCAATGCCGGCGACGACTTGGTTCTGTGGGGCACCAGGAGCAGGTCCAGGGAAGATGGCCGGATGGAAGTCGTGCATGAGGTGAACGATGAGCTGGGCATGGCGAAGGAAGATGACAGTGCCGCGGTAAGCACCTGAGTTGCGGCCGACGCCGTACCGCGCAGTGTCGGCAAAATTCTCCTCGTCGATGTAGGCCTTGCGAACGTGCCTATCGCGCCAGTCGATGTTGAGGTCGATGTCACCATCCTTAAGAAGCTTCGTGCCGACCGAGATGATGTCGTTCACGGCCACGCGATTCTTGTGCTGGTAACCATAGCCGTACTGCCAAGCCATGTCAGTCTCAGAACGATAGAGAGAACCTACGCTCGCTAAATCTACTAGCTAGTAGATTCGACGAGAAGTTCGGAAACACTGCCAAATTTACCGGCCGGTAGATTTGGCGAGAAGTTTGGGAACGCTGCCAAGTTTACCGGCCGGTAGGTAAGGCTGAGAGACCGGCGGGGGAATTTACCGGCCGGTAGGGTCTGGCAAGAGGTCTGGCGACGCTGCCGAATCTACCGGCCGGTAAATTAGACGGGGTGAGTGCTTACCTGAATCTGAGCCTCGAGCGACTTAAGTACATCTCGAGCCGCGTGCACAGCATCCCACAAAGTCTTGATGTCGGGAGCGCCGAGGTACCCGGCAAAGACTCCGAGATTCTCGGTGGTGCCGTTGTTCGGGCGGACGACATACACACCATATGAGCTGAAGTCGTTCATCAGACTGCTGGCGATAATGGCTTCTTGCTGCTCCTTGGTCTCGGGTTCGCTCGGGTCGGACTCCGCACCCTTCTTCTTGCGGTTCTTCTTGTTGGTAGGAGTGGACGCCAATGCTTCGCCGACCTTCTTCATCTTCTTCTGGGCCGCGGTCATGATAGGGAGGTCGGCTTGGCGCTCTTTGCCTTTGCCCTTGCCCTTGCTTGGGCCGGCGTTTGGAAGACATGTTAGCAGATCGAGAAGATTAGCTGAAAAGAGTAGTGGACAGGAGGGTGAGAGGTGTGGAGTGCAGTCCACCTCGTTGTTGAACGGGAGGAGGACTTCACGCCGGACGGTGCCACACTGCTTGGTTGGAGCAAGTGGCCGTATTGAAGCGGAGTAAGCACTGTATACAAACCCCCGGCGCTGTAGCAGGGAAGGAGTATGCCGATATCAAGGCCGCCCAGCCAGATTTACCGGCCGGTAAATTGCCTCTTCGGTAACTCTGCTCGACACGCAGGTGGGAGGAGCTGTGGGAAGGGCGTAGATTTGATGGTTGTTGTGTGCTGGAGTTTTGCAGTTGTTGTTGTTGCCGAATTTACCGGCCGTGCAGGTTGGAGTTGTTGTTGTCGCCGAATTTCCCGGCCGTGCAAGTGGGCAAAGATGAAGAACAGGGGGGGGTGGTCTGTAGCGAGGAAGCGAAAAAGCTAAGAATCGAGGGAGGAGCGTAGAAGTTATAGGTCCCAAATAAGTTTGGCGCTAGCGCCCGGGCAGTTCACATGCGCATATCCACACGCGCGGATTCACTCGTGCGAATTCACAGACCTTCGTGGGATCCACATCGGCTTCACTTGTGGATCGTGGAAATGGGGCGGATCTAGGTGCGCGTCAGCAAAAAATGTATGGCAGTCACCCGAACGGCTCCCATCTAGGATGCGGGGAAGTGAACAGTAAGTGAGCGGTAGTGACGTGAACCCCAAAACTCACACTAATCGTGGGAGACTAACCCGGGCGGAAATTCGCCTCTAACCGCACCACCTTGACAGAAGGCTAAGGAGTGGTGGGCGAGTCAGCGAGAGAAACCTGTCGCCCTGCGAGAGAAGACATACCCCCTATAGCCTGACCGGTATCCTGAAGCAACCCTAGTAGGCCCATGTCGGGGAGGATGTCCACCCTATCAATACCGTAGTCGCCAGCTGCACCACGCTATCCAGTCTCTCCACCGTATAAATTTACCGGCCGGTAAATTTGGTAGCTGTTTGCGAAGGGTAGCTTATCCTAGTTTACCCCAGTATTAGCATATTGCAGCACTGAGTACCAACTCTGTATCCGGGGGAGAACCCGACCGCCTGCGGTAGGAGTAGCGCTCTTATCGTCCGAGTTATATGTTCAACACCAAGCAATCGTCGATTCTGTTTAAGTCTACCGGCCGGTAAATCTAATCTCAAGTTCTAGACGGTTGCCTCTAGTACCCTAATCCGAACCGGTACCCTTATAAGAACCGACCCTTTGTCGTACCTTCCGAGCCACTGCCATGTCCGTCGCTCGTGACCCACTCTTTACGGGCGCAGGTGCGCCTTCCGTCGAGTCGATGATGTAGCTTGCGAGCGCTTAGGGATGTGGCATGCGCGGGGTTGCCCGGAGAACGGTGGTTCTGCTGGAGTAGAGGATGTGAGGTTGTATGACATTGAGGAGAGGAATGTGGAGAATAGCGGGGAACGGCTAGGATGCAGGTACGCGGGGGTTTCACGTGCCCCGCGCCCGACAAGCCGACCCTTATGGCTTTTTACGCCATGGGTGGGTTCCGGGCCTGAGGCTTACTACACAAACCCTACGCCTAGACTTTTTACGCCATATGCGACCTTCGGTCAGGGCCGTCGGCAAACCCACGGTAGCAGCCTTCGACGCTACGAAAACTGCCTAAACCCCCTGGCAATGGCGTGGATAAACCAACTTCAGAATCCAGGGGACTCTGAAAGGATACCCACCGTCGCAATCGCGGAGACCTTCATACCTATGGTCCAGACTGAGGACGAGAGCATACAGGATAAACCTCTAAGCAATCACCCCATCCGTCACGCTCGTATCATTATTTCTAAGCCCTACCCTATGGCGACACCGGACATCCCAAAGGCGCAGGACCCGAACTATGGCAGCTACATTACTTTCCACTACGTCGATCGCGTTACGGGCGAGAGGAGTACATGGTCTAGGCCGAGCTCCAGCAGTAGCTCCGATCGCGAGATAGTAATCCGACAGCGGCGAGATGAGACTACGGTCTGGAAGATAGTCCGCGTTGGATCAAGAGTCCGCCCCGGCCAACACGGTCCCTTACGACGGAGCGCCCGGCTAGAAGAGGTCTACAGCGGAGGAAGTGACCGGGAGACTAGCACTCACCGTACGAAGAGGGCAAGGCATAGGGGACCGGACGATGGTGCACTGGCTCCTACTCCGAGCTCGCAAGGAGAACGGACTACCGAAATCGAGAATCAGGGCAATAGTCCTCGGGGTTGCGAGGACAGAAGAGGAGAGGGCGGCAGCGAGGGATGTACGGACGCAGGCACCGGCGACATTACTCGACAGGTGCAAGTGCCAGCGACCCAGTACGACGTCTCCCAGGCTACTGCCGCACACCGATGGCTAGCGCTTCAGCTCCCCACGAAGGACTCCGCATTTTCGAAGACAATGTGGGCCTACGTGTACCAGATAGCTGATATAAGCGTTGCGACGCAATGGAAGGATTTGATGTCGGAATGGCGGAAGAAGGGGACACTTCGGGATCTGCAGCGGTGCGACAGAAGCGTGACCGAGACCGAAGAGGCAGCTGCTAGTGAGGGGCGCGTCTGGCTCGAAGAGGGGATGGACTGGGACCCTAAGTTTGTTGCACTATACGATCGGTTGAAGCGCACGGGAATTGCGCGAGCGCTTGTAACACCACAAGAAAGACTACAGATGGCGGCACTCGGAAGGCGGTACCTAGAACTACAAGATAACTCAACTAGTACTGCACAAGGGAATGAAGCGACACGGACACCCCATCGAAGCATCGCAAAAGAGGAGATGTTCCGATGGCTTTACGGACGTGAGGAGCGTGCGAAACGGGCGTATAGTACATTCACTCGAGACATTAAATACTGGAGGCGATGGCTCCGGGTAACCGAGGTACTACCGCGAGGAACAATCGGACTCTTCCCTACGACCTTGAAGAAAACGTTCGTCGAACAGAAGCTCCTAAAGGAAGAGCTAGATACCTGGCTGGACTGTATTAAGCTCTTCCGCCCTGAAGTAATCCACCTAGGCACAGCACTAGAACCGATTTTGATGGACGCAATCGACGGCGCCGCCCCACCAACGTCACGTATGCGACTGGAGTCATGGGACGGTTCATACCAAGGCTTGCGTGAATTAGGAGGAGACTGGTTTGAGGCTGAAGGGAGTGTGCCGCTTACGCCACCTAACCCGAGCAACAATAGAAGCGAAACTGAACCAATTGATTGGGAGATGTTCCCAGAAGATTGGCTGTCTGATGGTATAGGGCTCTCGTCACCGCCAGTAAACTTTGTGTAATTACAGCTAAGAACCTTTGCTATACACCAGCTCCCAAGCCACTACAAGCTTGCCGAGAGCGCACCGCATCCAACACGAGGGCAATACGATCTAGGCGTGGCTTTTTACGCTATGAGCAACGTGCTAAACCGAGGCACCGAACGCCCGCCGCTCGTGGCTTTTTACGCCATGAAGGCCTCTGTGCCTTAGGCTCCCAAACGCCAGCGCCTATGGCGTAAAAAGCTACGAGCGTGTTTATGCCCCAGGACCGCCCTTGCGTTTTTACGCCATAAAGGCCTCTGTGCCTTAGGCTCCCAAACGCTAGTGCCCATGGCGTAAAAAGCCACGAGCGTGTTCATGCCCAGGGCCGCCCTTGCGTTTTTACGCTATGAAGGCCTCTGTGCCTTAGGCTCCCAAACGCTAGTGCCTATGGCGTAAAAAGCCACGAGCGTGTTCATGCCCAGGGCCGCCCTTGCCTTTTTACGCCATAACGATCTGCCAACGCCAGCGCCTATAGCGTAAAAAGCCACGAGCGTGGTTATGCCCGAAGCACCAGAGACCGGAATACTGACAAGGTCCTGTATATTGTATGTACGACGCCCCTACTTTACAACCCACTTATCCGCCTAATTTCCTTACTGAGCTTGATGTTTGTCGCTTGAACCATACAAAAGGCGCAAACCAATTTACCGGCCGGTAAGTTTGGCACTACTAGTAATAGTATAGGTATGGTCTCGACATTCTCTTCGCCCGTAAACCTCTAATCTCTAGCGTATGTTCTTGGCTTGAATGAACCTCGTCCTACAAGACGAATGTACTACGGAGTAAGCTATAAAGTCGCTGTTCTCCCTACTCACTAAGGCCCTCATTCGCCCTATACACATTCACTACAGTGTAACAGATTGTAACCTCGTTTACTTGACCCGGACCTAGGACCGAGCGCAACCTGCCTAGCTACATCTTCCCTTAAATATGGTAGCAGAACCGACCGAGACTCGCTATTTGGACCTCGGAGGTGTCCGTATCCTCGCCGAAACCCTTCACTTCCGCTACGGCAACCGGATTACATGCCCAGGTTGCCCGAAACCGGAACCACCAATCCGCGCGTATTGTAAGGACGAGGGTGGGAACGGTGCGGCGGAGCAGGTAGGAGTAAAGCGCCGCCAATTCCGCTGCCGCAATTCCGTAAAGAAGCGACGAGAGACAGGCCGCGGCTGTGCTATTGCCTCTTGTAACACGTACATAGCCCGAGCTATTACGGTACTTGGCAAGGACAGAGTCGAGCATATCCGCCGAGAAGTCGAAGCAAAGCTACAGGAGGACGGCAGGAGTACGACTAGTATTTCCCGACGGCTGTCGTCGACACCCGATCCTAATAATAAACCCCAAGCGATAATACCCGTCGAACCTCATCGCCTAAAGCACTAGCGAGATCTGCCCAAACCCCTACTAGACCAGCCCTGAACCCACCTAAACGCACTCGAACCGAAGCTACCCTACTACGACCTGAAGCGAAAAACAGACGACGAACTCGACACTATTGAGCGTGAGCGGAAGAGAGCCTGCCCGGACCTGTTAGCCAAAGGAATTACACAACTGTCCGCCGAGATTAAGATACTCTCGGCTATCGCCAAAGATATCTCGACTTACTTCGACAAGAACGGACTCGGCGTACCCGGCAGAGAACCCGTCTATTGACATTGTAACTAGCTGGGAGGACCCCGACCCTGCCGAGCTTGATAGCATAATTAGCGATCCTCTTGACTCCGACCGCTGAGTCTACTATACCCTCCGACTATGACCCCCGTAAGGCGAAGCACTCGTCTAGCGCAGCGGGGAGCGATCGCTACAACTACTGCTACTTACACCGACGTCGGTCTGGTACCGAACGAGTGTGTCCGGATCGGATACATAAATATACAAGGACTAGATACCCATAGCTGGAGCGTACCCTGCAGCTAATCGATTCGGGGATGCTAGATGTTGCTCTTTGTTGTAGAGACGTGGTACGTTGGTTACCAGGGGTGTATAGCGACAACTGCGGCAATCGCGCACACCCCTAAACCACTATCAAGACCTGGCTGTCGGCATACTGGCGGGGTGTGCGCCCTAGGATCGAACAAGGCCCGTTCGATGATGTCGAGCGCGCCGGAGGTAACCGACATCCTCCGTGACCGTAACCCTTAAAGGGACTACAGTTACGGGTATATATATGCCACCTTCGATGAATTCGAGCGACGTCGAAGCACTGCTGGCCAGTCTAGAATCGAGGGGACGTCGTCCTTGGCGACGTAAATGTCCGATACAACCAACGTACCGGCCTTGGCAACCCAGACGAACGTGCAGCAAGTATCTCGTCATGGATGCAGGCTGCTGGAATGCTACGCCTCGACCCTACAAACCCATGGTAGACTACCGGACGGCTTCCAAAGGTTCCCACACCTAAACTATCGATCATTGTTTTGCGAAGCGACCCTTCGCCCACTGTAATCTTCACCTGGTAGATACCGCTAGCCTGGATCTTTCGACCGATCACAAATACCTACTACTACTGGATTGGACGAGTGCTACGACCTAGGACACCCGAATCCCAAGCTACCGCGCCTTCCAGAACAGCCGACTTGGAAACGAGCACGTTGCTCCGAAGCTGCGACAGCATGGACCGAAGCAGCGACGGCCTGTCTCCACCCGCTAGACCGGAGCTACGATATTGACGACCAACATGGACGAATCGTAAAGGCGTGCAGCAAGCCTGTCGACGAGCACTAGGCGAATGTAAACCCAACTCCCAGGGGACAAGGACTTGCTCGGAACCGACATACTTCCAGATGGTCCGACAGCTGTTCCGCCTAGATAAGGACAATAGCCTACTATGCAGCTCCGATCCAGATATCAGCGCACTTGATGAAGCGGCACGCGAACTCGGCAAGCGCTACCAAGCACCTTACACCCGATATCTGTAGAGAGGTCTGCACGCCCGAGCAAAGGCGGGGACTTTGAACCACTTACTATCGAAGAGGTAGGCAAGGAGCTGTCGAGACAGGACAGCTCGAAGGCATGTGGGAGCGATGGCATACACGTGCGGGCGGGGTGAAGGCACTCGCGGACACCTCGCTACTACCTGCCCTTACTCACCTGTTCAATTCGTGCCTCGACCAGGGCTACACTCCAGCTGCCTGGAACGCTACGGATATACAACTTATCGTCAAGGACCCGAGGCAGCCGAAGACAGTCTTCAACACCCGACCAATCGCACTCTCGACGACATTCCGAAAGCTATCGAATCCTGTCTCCTCCGGAGAATGTTGCACATGCCTCAGATGCAGTTACATCCGGCGCAAGCAGGTTTTCGAAGCGATTACTCTACACTGACGCACGCCGCGGTTGTTAACATTGCTCTCGAGCAAGCGACTGTGCGCTGGGGCGATCTTCCTTGACTTCAGTGCTGCGTTTGACATGGTGAACCACACCCTGCTTGACGCTGCTTTGATGCGCCGGTGAATGTCCACGGAGACTACTGGAGGTCCTGAGGGCACGCGGACTGGATTGACCTCTCGAGTCCTGGCAAACGGCGGCGCATCTCCATGGTTTGAGCGGACAAGGGGGGTACTCCAAGGCTCCCCGCTCTCACCACTCTTATGGAACATCCTAGTCGATGACCTACTCTATGACTTGAACCCGACCAACTCACGACTCCCGAAAGGGCTGTTCTACGCGGATGACGGCGCACTACTCTACTCGCACCCAGACGAAATTAGAGGTCTACTGGGGTGTATATGGCGATGGTGCCACACGAACGGTATTAGTGTCAATATCCGGAAGTGCGGCCACGTCTCAATCACCTATCCCGGCCCTATTGGCTGGGACAAGGACATACTACCGGGTGTAGATCAGTACACATACCTAGGATTTCCAATAACGGCCAACGGGATTGACTTCCAACAACACCTAGATAACCGAATCGAGAGGGCGGTAGGTCGCGTAGCTTTTATGACCCGCCACTCTGCGACCTGGGGCGTAGCAAACCGACTACGAGCGTACTATGAGTATGTAGCGCCAATTCTGGAGTACGGGGCTCCGCTTGTCTGGGCGTGGGCCCTCCGATCCGAAAGCAAATGGAAGATAACCGAAGACCGGTACAAGGCCCTGATACAGTGGATTGCGAACGGGAAGCACGGCTGGTGCCTTACCTAGACCCTACTCGGTCTCCCCAAGCTAAGCGAGCGATTCGAATGCCTACATATGTCCTTCCTCTTTCGACTTCAGCGCTCTGAACGCGAGACTCTGCTTCAAAATCTACTACTACGGCCGATGGCGGGAGGAGGCTTCCGGAGGAGTCTACGAGAGAATAGACTACTGACCCTCTGGAAACGAGAAACGAACGCCCTGACAGCCTACTCACTGGCGGGATTCCAGAGGAAATGGGTAAAGAAGCAGGTAGCTAAACGCGCGCAGAGGTCACACCTGACCAGGCTAGTAGCGTTGGCCCTTCGATCTGATGGGAGGAAGCCTGCCGTGGATCCGGTCCTGACCGCTCCTCGACACATGCAAGACCAGTTCTTCCAATATCGCCGTGGGGTGTGGTGCTTTCGGACAGACACGCCTGTACTACAGGTTCCCGAGGGTTCCGTCGTGGAGACGAGGACTGCGACTGCCAATGCGGAGCAACTAGATTTTTCCCGCAGGCAAAGGCGTGAGAAGGGCAGGCAAGCAAAGCTATTAGATCTGGATGGTTGCTTCACAAACGTTGACTTCATGCTAAACAATGGGTACTGGGAGCAGGCATTCGAGGCGCTTAGTAAAGTAAAGGCCGGCCTACGAGAGGAGTTCACGCGGGACAATGTACCAAAACATACTAGCGATCCTAGCACGTAATATGTATTAATGTTTCACCTTATTCCCATGATCCTCTGAGACATGGCACCGAACCTCTTCGCCAAATACATTGACTGGCAAGAAACCTCACTGAAATCCAGAGAGGGCACAAACCGAGACCGAATCTACCGGCCGGTAAACCAAACCTCTTTGCTTATATGAGGCGTGGCACACTTCCCATGATCCTCTGAGACATGGCACCGAACCTCTTCGCCAAATACATTGACTGGCAAGAAACCTCACTGAAATCCAGAGAGGGCACAAACCGAGACCGAATCTACCGGCCGGTAACCAAACCTCTTTGCTTATATGAGGCGTGGCACACTTCCCATGATCCTCTGAGACATGGCACCGAACCTCTTCGCCAAATACATTGACTGGCAAGAAACCTCACTGAAATCCAGAGAGGGCACAAACCGAGACCGAATCTACCGGCCGGTAAACCAAACCTCTTTGCTTATATGAGGCGTGGCACACTTCCCATGATCCTCTGAGACATGGCACCGAACCTCTTCGCCAAATACATTGACTGGCAAGAAACCTCACTGAAATCCAGAGAGGGCACAAACCGAGACCGAATCTACCGGCCGGTAAACCAAACCTCTTTGCTTATATGAGGCGTGGCACACTTCCCATGATCCTCTGAGACATGGCACCGAACCTCTTCGCCAAATACATTGACTGGCAAGAAACCTCACTGAAATCCAGAGAGGGCACAAACAGAGACCGAATCTACCGGCCGGTAAACCAAACCTCTTTGCTTATATGAGGCGTGGCACACTTCCCATGATCCTCTGAGACATGGCACCGAACCTCTTCGCCAAATACATTGACTGGCAAGAAACCTCACTGAAATCCAGAGAGGGCACAAACCGAGACCGAATCTACCGGCCGGTAACCAAACCTCTTTGCTTATATGAAGCGTGGCACACTCCCCATGATCCTCTGAGACATGGCACCGTAACTCTTCGCCAAATACATTAACTGCAAGAAACCTCACTGAAATCCAGAGAGGGCACAAACCGAGACCGAATCTACCGGCCGGTAAACCAGACTCCATGATCAGCTGAGACATGGCAAACTTCCCATGACCCCTGAGACATGGCACCGAACTTCTTCGCCAAATACATTAACTGGGCAAGAAACCTCACCGAAATCCAGAGAGGGAACGAACCGAGACCAAATCTACCGGCCGGTAAAATCGGAGCCCACTTGGCTCGCAGAGACGCGGTAGATACGTAGATAGTATATAGTTAAGCCCTCGAAGGCGAGGGAGAGGTCCGACTCCCGGCCCCACCCCAGCGTCGGCGCACACAACGCGCTGGGAGGACATCTACAGCATAGATAGGTCAGCCACCCTATGTGCGAACCAAGCGGTGGACCTTGAGGGGCCGTCAAGGAGGCATGCCATGACCTCCCCCTGGCGACACCCAAAACCCACTCGGCAGCGTGAGGCCGTAAAACTCCAACCAAACCCCCGGTAGAGGGGGCAGAGCGGAGGACTGGGGTGGTCCCCGTCACACTGCCAGCCTATCCATCTGCGAACCTACCCCGTACAACAGCCGCGGGTTACCCGGCTTTTGCTGGTACCGAAAGGAAACCAGACAGGCAGACTTCTCGAAGGCGATATTCTTAGAGCGTAAGCCGAGGATACTGCTAGTGTCGTGATACTGTCTGCCGGACACCCTAGGCTAGCGGCTATCCGTATGCCTAGGCCGGGAAGGTCGGACTCGGTCCGTCCGTGTTGCACTTGTGCGGGCTGGGAGGCTCTCGGGCGGCCCCAGGCGTTGAAAGGCACCGGCGGTCCAGTCGCAATATCAATTCCACCTTCATTGGAATATGGGCTTTCGCCATTGACTAGAACCCCTAACCCTAACCTCGAAAGAAAGCGCGCTATGCCTAATCGGGAATAGTCTCGGCGCCAAATCGATTGGCCCACATTCATGCAGATATAGACGACGCTTTGCCGCGCGCTTCTGCATGAAACACCAACACAGGTTACTGATGCCTGGACTGGTTAGAGTGAGGGTCCACAAGGACAGGATATAAAAGACTGTACCCAACCCTGATGAGTTTTCTCTTCTGCAAGGAAACGAAAGGTCTTCTGCCAGCAGGAGATCTAGGACGTATACTTGCAGAAACAAATCCAAGACGCACCTCTTCTTCATTGTACTCTCTAACCCTAACGACAATTGTGCTCTGGTTCACCATGTCAGGAACTCAGCGAACGAACAACCATCCCGCGGGCGTCCCATCATACGCCGAGCTCCTCCAATAGCTCTACGGTGCCATCCACTCAGACCAGGGAGGATGCGTTACAAAGCGAGATTAATACCGCGTTAGGGGAGAGTTTGTTGTTGCTCTCACCAAATGCAATGGTATAGGTGACCTCCTTCGCATGATTCCAGTTCCAGCGCAACCCCTCAGCAAGGACATATTGGACAAGGTCCTCAACGCTAGCCACAAGCTCGGTGCGGCCGAAAAACTGCTCGCCTTGTGGAAAGACCGGCTCCGGTTTTCGAAATTTGAGGAGGTTCCGCAACTCAACTCAATAAAGCCACCAACGCTTCAGATCTCCAAGGACGCCATGGGACCTGATGACGGCGGTTTGAGCTCTATGACCCTCGACTCCGTGATCTTCGAAGCAAAAAAGAACACGCTGACCCAAATGATCCTGATTAAACGAAGGAAGTTGAAAACCTTCGCGATTTTATTCAGAGCAACCATGTCGCCGAACGACTTAACCTCGCCTGGGGACAGGTCTTGACCACAGAAACGAATCTTATTTCACCCGAAAACCACGCGATCCTCTCGGATGGCGGAGTGATTGGAAAGGTGGCTCAAACTGTGGCCGCAATTGGTGTCAGTTCATACCAGAAAGCTCGTCTTGCGAAAGAAAAGCGGACTGTTATGAAGAAGGACGCCGACACCGAAATGACAGATGCAGACACTTCGAAAGTCAGAAGCAACTCATGGTGTTGGTGAGGGAGCTATCAAACGAGAAGGCCAATCCCGACGTGACAGGACATTGTCGGGAAAAGGAAAACGGAGGAATGGGAAAACCTCCGTCAAGAAAACCCAGAGGCCTGGGAAACGTCAACGGCAACAAAACGCCGGAAAACGAACCCAGCCGGAGAAGCGGCCCAACAAGCGCTTGAACTCCCGCAAACAGGGTTCAAAGGGTCCCCCCGGAATTCTTCAAGCTGAGCTCGCTTGCTCGAAAAATGTACCTTTGGAGCCAACTCGGAGCTAACGACCTTGACACGTTACTCTCATGGCGGCCAGGAGTGCATAAGGGACAAGGAGTGATTTTACCCCGAGACGTGGAATACTCCCTGTCGCTCAACTTGAAATATCTCTTTCCGCAACAACGAAGAGATTACGTGGTTTGGCAATGGTTCAATGCGCTGACAAGGAAGGCGAAGATTGCCTACCTATTTCGCAACAAACCACGAGACAAGGTGGACGGGCTTCCTGCAGTTCCGTTTGTACGCAACCCATCTTGGCAACCTGTTATACGTAACACTGGTTCAACCAGGGAATCGAGGCGGGAAGAAGGAGTGTTCAACTGCAACTCGAACGGCCTATGCCCCTTACCTCGATTGGACGACACGATGTGTTCCGACACATTACTATGTCTCCCAGGGCCTTGGTCGGATGGTTATCAGAAGCTGGCCTTCTGTGTTTCATATCCGATAAAAATCTCGGCATTGTGGTTACGACCCAGGACTGGTACTGGGGACAGGTGAAGACATTTATTCAACTACCAGTATTTGAATCATTCGTAGGAGACTTCGGCTACTTCTGGCGTGGCGTCTCACACGAACTTTGGAATCTTATTCACGACAACGTGGCGGACATTTCCTTCTGGATCTCTCCAAGGGTCCAGAAGTTTCTACTAGAATACAAAATATCGAAAGGATAACCCCAATTCCACGGGATACCGAAAATCCACAAGAATCCCTGGAAGATCAGACCGATCGTGCCGATGCACTCGTATATCACCTCAACACTTTCGATTGTATTACACAACCTCCTCCTCCCGATCCAGAGATCATACTCTTGGATTTGCGAATCAAGCCGGGAGCTGTGTGAAGAAGTGAGAACCTTCACGAGAGAGGACTAGGTGTCCGAATCCACACGGGAGACGTTGCCTCAATGTACACGTCTATCCCATGGGTCGACTTCCAGACGGCCCTCAAATCCGCGGTTCACTGGTTTCCAGCCTATCGACATAATACAGTACTCGAAGACTGGATCCTCAAAGCCGCCGAACTTCTCTGGCAAAACACGGTGTTTCAACTTGGCAACAGGTTATGGCGACAGACAGACGGGTACCCATGGGAATACACTGCGGTCCCGTGTTCGCCACCTTTACCTGGCCTTTTACGAGAAACGCTATCTTCAAGACTTCGACGGGTTATACCGTCGATACATTGATGATATCTTCGTCCTTCACCCTTCGGACGACGTCGTTAGCCATTTGATCCAAGCCCCTGGTATGAACATCGCTTGGGCACACTCCGGCGTTGGATTATCCTTTCGCGATGTATGGTTTCACATACACGAGGGGAAGTCGGAAGTGTGCTTCCGGCCTTATGAGAAGGTCGGAAATCATCATCAGTATCTCCCCTGGACCTCCAGCCATCCCTTATCGGTGAAGAAGGGAATGGTGAAAGGAGAACTCACCGGACAGCCGCTATTTCAAACCGAGAGCCATATTTTTTGACATGGAAAACGACATTCTTGTCGAGGCTTCAATCTCGGGGCTGGCCGAGGAAGG
>JAGUCJ010000059.1:0-45792 GCA_019670975.1 Acidiella bohemica
CGTCTGTTTTCGCTTCAGGTCGTAGTAGGGTAGCTTCGGTTCGAGTGCGTTTAGGTGGGTTCAGGGCTGGTCTAGTAGGGGTTTGGGCAGATCTCGCTAGTGCTTTAGGCGATTGAGGTTCGACGGGTATTATCGCTTGGGGTTTATTATTAGGATCGGGTGTCGACGACAGCCGTCGGGAAATACTAGTCGTACTCCTGCCGTCCTCCTGTAGCTTTGCTTCGACTTCTCGGCGGATATGCTCGACTCTGTCCTTGCCAAGTACCGTAATAGCTCGGGCTATGTACGTGTTACAAGAGGCAATAGCACAGCCGCGGCCTGTCTCTCGTCGCTTCTTTACGGAATTGCGGCAGCGGAATTGGCGGCGCTTTACTCCTACCTGCTCCGCCGCACCGTTCCCACCCTCGTCCTTACAATACGCGCGGATTGGTGGTTCCGGTTTCGGGCAACCTGGGCATGTAATCCGGTTGCCGTAGCGGAAGTGAAGGGTTTCGGCGAGGATACGGACACCTCCGAGGTCCAAATAGCGAGTCTCGGTCGGTTCTGCTACCATATTTAAGGGAAGATGTAGCTAGGCAGGTTGCGCTCGGTCCTAGGTCCGGGTCAAGTAAACGAGGTTACAATCTGTTACACTGTAGTGAATGTGTATAGGGCGAATGAGGGCCTTAGTGAGTAGGGAGAACAGCGACTTTATAGCTTACTCCGTAGTACATTCGTCTTGTAGGACGAGGTTAATTCAAGCCAAGAACATACGCTAGAGATTAGAGGTTTACGGGCGAAGAGAATGTCGAGACCATACCTATACTATTACTAGTAGTGCCAAACTTACCGGCCGGTGTAAATTGGTTTGCGCCTTTTGTATGGTTCAAGCGACAAACATCAAGCTCAGTAAGGAAATTAGGCGGATAAGTGGGTTGTAAAGTAGGGGCGTCGTACATACAATATACAGGACCTTGTCAGTATTTCCGGTCTCTGGTGCTTCGGGCATAACCACGCTCGTGGCTTTTTACGCTATAGGCGCTGGCGTTGGCAGATCGTTATGCGTAAAAAGGCAAGGGCGGCCCTGGGCATGAACACGCTCGTGGCTTTTACGCCATAGGCACTAGCGTTTGGGAGCCCTAAGGCACAGAGGCCTTCATAGCGTAAAAACGCAAGGGCGGCCCTGGGCATGAACACGCTCGTGGCTTTTTACGCCATGGGCACTAGCGTTTGGGAGCCTAAGGCACAGAGGCCTTTATGGCGTAAAAACGCAAGGGCGGTCCTGGGCATAAACACGCTCGTAGCTTTTTACGCCATAGGCGCTGGCGTTTGGGAGCCTAAGGCACGAGGCCTTCATGGCGTAAAAAGCCACGAGCGGCGGGCGTTCGGTGCCTCGGTTTAAGCACGTTGCTCATAGCGTAAAAAGCCACGCCTAGATCGTATTGCCCTCGTGTTGGATGCGGTGCGCTCTCGGCAAGCTTGTAGTGGCTTGGGAGCTGGTGTATAGCAAAGGTTCTTAGCTGTAATTACACAAAGTTACTGGCGGTGACGAGAGCCCTATACCATCAGACAGCCAATCTTCTGGGAACATCTCCCAATCAATTGGTTCAGTTTCGCTCTATTGTTGCTCGGGTTGGTGGCGTAAGCGGCACACTCCCTTCAGCCTCAAACAGTCTCCTCCTAATTCACGCAAGCCTTTGTATGAACCGTCCCATGGACTCCAGTCGCATACGTGACGTTGGTGGGCGGGCGCCGTCGATTGCGTCCATCAAATCGGTTTCTAGTGCTGTGCCTAGGTGGGATACTTCAGGGCGGGAAGAGCTTAATACAGTCCAGCCAGGGTATCTAGCTCTTCCTTTAGGAGCTCTGTTCGACGAACGTTTTCTTCAAGGTCGTAGGGAAGAGTCCGATTGTTCCTCGCGGTAGTACCTCGGTACCGGAGCCATCGCCTCCAGTATTAATGTCTCGAGTGAATGTACTATACCGCCCGTTTCGCACGCTCCTCACGTCGTAAAGCCATCGGAACATCTCCTCTTTTGCGATGCTTCGATGGGGTGTCCGTGTCGCTTCATTCCCTTGTGCAGTACTAGTTGAGTTATCTTGTAGTTCTAGGTACCGCCTTCCGAGTGCCGCCATCTGTAGTCTTTCTTGTGGTGTTACAAGCGCTCGCGCAATTCCCGTGCGCTTCAACCGATCGTATAGTGCAACAAACTTAGGGTCCCAGTCCATCCCCTCTTCGAGCCAGACGCGCCCCTCACTAGCAGCTGCCTCTCGGTCTCGGTCACGCTTCTGTCGCACCGCTGCAGATCCCGAAGTGTCCCCTTCTTCCGCCATTCCGACATCAAATCCTTCCATTGCGTCGCAACGCTTATATCAGCTATCTGGTACACGTAGGCCCACATTGTCTTCGAAAATGCGGAGTCCTTCGTGGGGAGCTGAAGCGCTAGCCATCGGTGTGCGGCAGTAGCCTGGGAGACGTCGTACTGGGTCGCTGGCACTTGCACCTGTCGAGTAATGTCGCCGGTGCCTGCGTCCGTACATCCCTCGCTGCCGCCCTCTCCTCTTCTGTCCTCGCAACCCCGAGGACTATTGCCTGATTCTCGATTTCGGTAGTCCGTTCTCCTTGCGAGCTCGGAGTAGGAGCCAGTGCACCATCGTCCGGTCCCCTATGCCTTGCCCTCTTCGTACGGTGAGTGCTAGTCTCCCGGTCACTTCCTCCGCTGTAGACCTCTTCTAGCCGGGCGCTCCGTCGTAAGGGACCGTGTTGGCCGGGGCGGACTCTTGATCCAACGCGGACTATCTTCCAGACCGTAGTCTCATCTCGCCGCTGTCGGATTACTATCTCGCGATCGGAGCTACTGCTGGAGCTCGGCCTAGACCATGTACTCCTCTCGCCCGTAACGCGATCGACGTAGTGGAAAGTAATGTAGCTGCCATAGTTCGGGTCCTGCGCCTTTGGGATGTCCGGTGTCGCCATAGGGTAGGGCTTAGAAATAATGATACGAGCGTGACGGATGGGGTGATTGCTTAGAGGTTTATCCTGTATGCTCTCGTCCTCAGTCTGGACCATAGGTATGAAGGTCTCCGCGATTGCGACGGTGGGTATCCTTTCAGAGTCCCCTGGATTCTGAAGTTGGTTTATCCACGCCATTGCCAGGGGGTTTAGGCAGTTTTCGTAGCGTCGAAGGCTGCTACCGTGGGTTTGCCGACGGCCCTGACCCGAAGGTCGCATATGGCGTAAAAGTCTAGGCGTAGGGTTTGTGTAGTAAGCCTCAGGCCCGGAACCCACCCATGGCGTAAAAAAGCCATAAGGGTCGGCTTGTCGGCGCGGGGCACGTGAAACCCCCGCGTACCTGCATCCTAAGCCGTTCCCCGCTATTCTCTACATTCCTCTCCTCAATGTCATACAACCTCACCTCCTCTACTCCAGCAGAACCACCGTTCTCCGGGCAACCCCGCGCATGCCACATCCCTAAGCGCTCGCAAGCTACATCATCGACTCGACGGAAGGCGCACCTGCGCCCGTAAAGAGTGGGTCACGAGCGACGGACATGGCAGTGGCTCGGAAGGTACGACAAAGGGTCGGTTCTTATAAGGGTACCGGTTCGGATTAGGGTACTAGAGGCAACCGTCTAGAACTTGAGATTAGATTTACCGGCCGGTAGACTTAAACAGAATCGACGATTGCTTGGTGTTGAACATATAACTCGGACGATAAGAGCGCTACTCCTACCGCAGGCGGTCGGGTCTCCCCCGGATACAGAGTTGGTACTCAGTGCTGCAATATGCTAATACTGGGGTAAAACTAGGATAAGCTACCCTTCGCAAACAGCTACCAAATTTACCGGCCGGTAAATTTATACGGTGGAGAGACTGGATAGCGTGGTGCAGCTGGCGACTACGGTATTGATAGGGTGGACATCCTCCCCGACATGGGCCTACTAGGGTTGCTTCAGGATACCGGTCAGGCTATAGGGGGTATGTCTTCTCTCGCAGGGCGACAGGTTCTCTCGCTGACTCGCCCACCACTCCTTAGCCTTCTGTCAAGGTGGTGCGGTTAGAGGCGAATTTACCGCCCGGGTTAGTCTCCCACGATTAGTGTGAGTTTTGGGGTTCACGTCACTACCGCTCACTTACTGTTCACTTCCCCGCATCTAGATGGGAGCCGTTCGGGTGACTGCCATACATTTTTTGCTGACGCGCACCTAGATCCGCCCCATTTCCACGATCCACAAGTGAAGCCGATGTGGATCCCACGAAGGTCTGTGAATTCGCACGAGTGAATCCGCGCGTGTGGATATGCGCATGTGAACTGCCCGGGCGCTAGCGCCAAACCTTATTTGGGACCTATAACTTCTACGCTCCTCCCTCGATTCTTAGCTTTTTCGCTTCCTCGCTACAGACCACCCCCCCCTGTTCTTCATCTTTGCCCACTTGCACGGCCGGGAAATTCGGCGACAACAACAACTCCAACCTGCACGGCCGGTAAATTCGGCAACAACAACAACTGCAAAACTCCAGCACACAAACACCATCAAATCTACGCCCTTCCCACAGCTCCTCCCACCTGCGTGTCGAGCAGAGTTACCGAAGAGGCAATTTACCGGCCGGTAAATCTGGCTGGGCGGCCTTGATATCGGCATACTCCTTCCCTGCTACAGCGCCGGGGGTTTGTATACAGTGCTTACTCCGCTTCAATACGGCCACTTGCTCCAACCAAGCAGTGTGGCACCGTCCGGCGTGAAGTCCTCCTCCCGTTCAACAACGAGGTGGACTGCACTCCACACCTCTCAACCCTCCTGTCCACTACTCTTTTCAGCTAATCTTCTCGATCTGCTAACATGTCTTCCAACGCCGGCCCAAGCAAGGGCAAGGGCAAAGGCAAAGAGCGCCAAGCCGACCTCCCTATCATGACCGCGGCCCAGAAGAAGATGAAGAAGGTCGGCGAAGCATTGGCGTCCACTCCTACCAACAAGAAGAACCGCAAGAAGAAGGGTGCGGAGTCCGACCCGAGCGAACCCGAGACCAAGGAGCAGCAAGAAGCCATTATCGCCAGCAGTCTGATGAACGACTTCAGCTCATATGGTGTGTATGTCGTCCGCCCGAACAACGGCACCACCGAGAATCTCGGAGTCTTTGCCGGGTACCTCGGCGCTCCCGACATCAAGACTTTGTGGGATGCTGTGCACGCGGCTCGAGATGTACTTAAGTCGCTCGAGGCTCAGATTCAGGTAAGCACTCACCCCGTCTAATTTACCGGCCGGTAGATTCGGCAGCGTCGCCAGACCTCTTGCCAGACCTACCGGCCGGTAAATTCCCCCGCCGGTCTCTCAGCCTTACCTACCGGCCGGTAAACTTGGCAGCGTTCCCAAACTTCTCGCCAAATCTACCGGCCGGTAAATTTGGCAGTGTTTCCGAACTTCTCGTCGAATCTACTAGCTAGTAGATTTAGCGAGCGTAGGTTCTCTCTTATCGTTCTGAGACTGACATGGCTTGGCAGTACGGCTATGGTTACCAGCACAAGAATCGCGTGGCCGTGAACGACATCATCTCGGTCGGCACGAAGCTTCTTAAGGATGGTGACATCGACCTCAACATCGACTGGCGCGATAGGCACGTTCGCAAGGCCTACATCGACGAGGAGAATTTTGCCGACACTGCGCGGTACGGCGTCGGCCGCAACTCAGGTGCTTACCGCGGCACTGTCATCTTCCTTCGCCATGCCCAGCTCATCGTTCACCTCATGCACGACTTCCATCCGGCCATCTTCCCTGGACCTGCTCCTGGTGCCCCACAGAACCAAGTCGTCGCCGGCATTGCTTCGGAGGACATCAGCCGTGTCAAGTGTTTGATGAGCTTCATTGGGTACAAGCAGCGCCAGCTCCGCAAGGGCTCCGGTGACACGAATCTCTGGGCCAAGGTTGCACCCGATACCCGCCGTGGCTTCAGCGAAGACACCGCCGTGGTTCCAGCCCTGTACCGCTTCGAAGGCGGGCCAGCGTTGCCCGACGCCCGTGAGGCCGCGCAGCAGATGTATGCGACGGGCATGCAGCGCTTGACGGAGATGGCTGCCCAGCGGTTCGCGGGTGTTAACGATCCCTCCGCTACTGAAGAGGATTTGCAGAAGATGGACGAGGTGGCGAACCATTTCGGTCTGTCTCGGGGCGGACGGTTGAAGAAGAAGAACAAGAAGGCCGCTCTGCTCCAGTCACTCCCTGCCATTGACCCGGCAATCCGCGATGCCGCCATCAAGAACCTCTGTCGCCCGCTGCAGATCATCCACGATCGCGACGAGGAGACCGCGCGTGCCGAGGCGCTCGATGGCGAGCGGGTCGCTGACGCTCTCAGCCTGACCCGCCTCAGCTCCATCATCGGCGATCTGGCAACCGAAGGTGAAGGCGTGGGCAATTCTAAGAAGCTCGCGGTTGAGACCGATGTCGAAGACGCCATCCAGCGCGCGCGGACCGGCGACCGCCATTTCCTAGAGCTTCTCGCCAGCTGGAGCATTTCGACCGAGGACCTGGAGAACGTCGACCTCCACGACGCCGTGAAGAAGGTGAACGACACCAAGATCTCCTCCGCCTTCCGCAACCTCCAGAATTCGATCAACTCGGTCTCCGCTTTCCCACCCCAATACGACGAAGTCGTGGAGCGTTTTGGGTTCACCGTCACCCCTAGCGAGAACGGCGTGCCACTCGTCAACCACTTCGGTGTCATGCTCCTTCCCCACCAGGTCGTCGCCGTCAGCTTCCTCGTGGACATGTTGGAGAGCAAGCTTCGGTCCGCCGCCCTGTTGGACGAGACTGGTTTGGGCAAGACCATCCAGGCTCTCAGCTCCGACCGTCAACTCCACGCCCACATTCGCGAAGCCCTCGCGAAGGAAAACCGTAAGTCCATGCCTGACCCTCCCTATCTACTCCCTTGACCACCCAATCGCGCCAAATTTACCGGCCGGTAAATTGAGTATCGTTCTAACTGTTGTTTTAGTTCTTGCACCCGACGACTCTTTCCATGAGTTCTTCCCCCTCACCCCGCAGGACAACAGGGCTCAGACCGCCGCTGCCGTTAGCGACATCAAGAAGAAGGCGAAGGGCAAGCAGAGGGCCGAGGCCGAGGAGAGCTCCGAGAGCGAGTCCGAGGACGATGCCGACGACGATGATGATGATGACGACGACGACACCGAGGCGGGCCCTGCCAGGGAATACGATGATGACGTCGATCAGCTGGCGTACGAGATTGAGGTCGAGAACCGGCTTGAGGAGGCTGGCCTGGACGAGGATGGTCGCAGCGGCAACTTCATGGGCGATGGTTACCTCCGGCACCCCCGCCTCGATGAGATTCAGGCTGCCATTGAGCGCAATGATGCGAAGCGAGCAGGTTCGTTGCCATTCAGATTTACCGGCCGGTAAATCTGGCGCGTGGAATGTGCTGACTTTGTATTAGATTTCGAGAAGCGCGGTATCCCTTACTTCCAGCCGCGCATCGTCTACGCACCCGCCGGTGCCACTTCGGTCTGGACCAAGGAGATCACCGACTCATTCTCCTCCACCATCCGGCTGAGAGCCTGGCTCAGTGCTGGTACCAACAACACCAGCGCTGCCTTGGGCGGCGACTTCATCGGCACTGGGCGTGATATCGAGACCTACGTGCGCACTCTCCCCCCTGACCACCCGGCAACCGGTGAGATTGTGTTTGTCACCTCATACACGACCGCGGCTGCGCGCCTGCTGCGCCATTTCATTCAGCGGGGCAACGAGCGGTACTACATCAGCAAACTGAGCAGGGCGGAGTGCACCGAGCTCGGCATACCCCATGATGAGTACATGAGTCGGCAGGAGCGGGCCAGAGCTTATCTGGCGGAGGGTGTTGGCGAGCGCAGATACGAATTGCGTGTCAGGCCGGGCCTCTGGGATACCTCTTTTTGGGACGAGGTGCATCGGTTGAAGAACATGCACACCCAGCAGATGTATACGCTGCTGTCACAGCGTCATGGCCGCGTGCTGATGCTTACGGCATCGCCATTTATGCGCCGCCTGCGCGACCTGACGTCGATCCTGGAGGTCGTTAACCACACCAGGAAGCGGGGTCAGCATGTCGCCGGTCTGGTCGGCAAGCGTTCGGTCGCTGAATATGAGCGGCTGGGGCGAGAGCTTGAGCGCGTCGGCGGGAGCTATCTTATGGCAGATGAGAAGACCCAGGACCGCCTGGCAACGTTGCTGGACCCCGCCCCTTATTTCGATCTCATGGCCAGCTTCGACGATGCTCCAGCTGTTGTCCGTAAGGTCGTCCCTTCCGTACTACGCCTCATCGGACTTAGGCGCGTGACTGGTCAGCCGATCGAGGCCCAGGGGCAGCAACATCTGATCGCTGCCAACATCCCACCGTTCCACTGCACGCTCGTGGAGCTCTTCCGCAACCGGTGGGAGGACCGGTACTACACCCCAGTCCATAAGGAGAAGATCGGTGAGGACGACCAGTTCCTCGTGGCTGCCGCCCCGCATGCCCAGCCCGCCAAACCCATCCGCCTTCGCCACCAACTCGACCTCGCCACAGAGACCGAAGCGCGTGATAACTTCGACAAGCGCCGGCGTCTCCAGATTGCAACCAACAACGTCGGCCAGGAGAACCTGGCAAAGTTCAAAATCCAGTCCAATGCCAAGGACGTCCAGAAATGGTAAGCTGCCCTTTTTACCGGCCGGTAAATCTGGCCATTTAATTATAAGCTGAGAGCTAACGTAATCTCCACAGGTATGAGGACCAGGCCGGCGACAGCGCTGCCTTCTCCCTCTACTGGATGGCGACAAACGAGGGCTGGAGCTCGGCGCCGACGGATCGGCTCAGCCAGGCGGCATACATCCTCAACCCCAGCAGTAAGGCCCAGTACTGCGTGCGGGAGACTCTGCGCCTGCAGGCGAAGGATGAGAAGCTCCTCATTTACTGCGACTGGCCCACGTCGGTATGGCTTATGAAGACCCTGTACGACATCCTCGGTTTCAAGGCCGCGCGGATCAGTGCTGGGCAGAGTGCGAAGGAGCGCAGTGCGCTCACCGACCGCTTCAACAATCCCCAGGATAACGGCATCATGGTCCTGATCTGCTCTTCTCGGTCGGCCGCGGAGTCCTACAACTTCCAGAAGGACTGCCACAACATCATCGTCATGGACCTGGTCAACTTCAACACCATCCTGCAGATCATCGGTCGTTGCTACCGCATCGGGCAGAAGCACGAGCAGTTCATCAAGATCCTCATGCTCGATCGCTCATACGATCAGGTGCTGCTAGGGCAGTACGCCAGTGCTATGGTCGCGCAGCTTGCTGCCACCAGCGGTGTTCTGATGGACGGCATTTCCGACGACCATTGTGAAGATGCCCTCAACGATCCCGGTTTTGCGGCAAGGGTCCAGGATCTCGTCAAGTTCGGCAAGCTCACCCAGATCGAGGCTGCGAGAGAGGAGTTGTACACCTTGGCTGTGCAAGGCAAGCTCCGCGCCAACTTCGGTCTCCGCACGGATCGCGACAATGAACTGTGGGCCAATGCTCGTGCGCTAGATGCCAAGCTCCTCATCCCTGGAGAGCACCAGTACCATCTCACGAAGAAGGGACCCGTCGCCGAGCATGCCAGGAGGATTCTCGAGCGCGCCCAGATTACCAGCACCACTGTGCCTCCGACTCCAGTCAGCAAGGGCGCTGCCACCTACATCAGCAACATGCAGAAGCAGCAGGCACTTGCCGACAAGAAACGCCAGCGCGAGGAAACCGATGCGATGAAGGCAGACAAGAGGGCCGCCAAGAGGCGGAAGCTGGAGGCCGAGAAGGCCAAGAAAGAGGCCAAGGAGAAGGAGCAGTTCGAGGCCCTGCTCGCGAAGCGTGGTTTGACGATTGCCAACCTAGCTCCGCAGTCCGGTGAGTATTCAACCAGATTTACCGGGCGGTAAATTTGCTAACATCGCCTCCAGCTTTGGCGCAGGCGTTTAAGCCGGTAGGAGAGGCTTCTCCGGCGATGACCAGCTCTGGCGCGTCATCCGCGCCCGTCACCTTGGATCCGCAGTCCAGTGAGTATTCGATTCGATTTACCGGGCGGTAAATTTGCTAACATAGTGTACAGCTTTGGCGACGGCGCTCAGGCCGGTAGTAGAGGCTCCTACGGCTATAGCCTCCCCTCCCGCCGCGTCGTCCCTACCCGGTACCGAGTCCTCCCCCGTCATCGTCTCCTCCCCGGTGCCCGCGTCCACCTCCGCTCCGCCGTCGCCTACCCCGGAGGGATCTCCTCCTAACAGCACTGACGGCCTACATGGTCCGGTTCTGCTAGCGGGTATGTCTCACTTCAAATTTACCGGGCGGTAAACTGAGCTGACAATCTCAACAGTCAAGGCTGTCAGCGGTGAAGGTGGAGAGGATCCTCATGATTCGCCAATGCGTATGTCCGACCTTCTCCCTTCACGCCCATTTGCTAACGGGCTTTAGTTTCCGTCCCCTCCTCTCCGGTTCAGACCCCTTCCGCCTCCGTTGGCGGCGACCGCATAGAGCTTGATAGAGAGCCTCGCCAGGTTCGCGCGGCGAAGAACAAGGCCAAGGTCAAGGCTGACCTGGAGCAGCGTAGAGCCAAAGACCTCTACGCTGTTGCTAAGAGGCTTGGTGGCTCCGGTGCTAAAGGGCAGAGGAAGGGCGATTTCGTACGGTTTATATTCGACAACATCAGCGATGACTTGGATGGTCTGGAGCTAGGGGAGGATTGGGACGAGGATGGGGCGGCTGTGTGGCCTGAGCGGGTTGCGAGTTTGCTGGGGCAGGGCGAGCAGGAATAAGGCATCTTCTAGGTACAGTTGGCTATGCCTAGTAGGGGCGCGGTTGGGCATCGTGTTGGGGCTAGTGGGCCCAGGTAGTACCCGGAGCGAGGTAGCCCGTTCAATACGAAGGCTATAAGGGTAGCACTCTCGCCTTCGTAGTTCGATCTGCTGAGACGTGTTTATCTCTCCGAAGCTCTCTATGTTCCCTTCTCGGCCGCGGTAGAGATATTGTATAGAGCGCTATATATACCGCCTTTGACCTTAGCTGGGTTGCGGGTGCGGGTGCGGGTTGCGGGGTTAGGGTTAGGGGTTCTAGTCAATGGCGAAAGCCCATATCCAATGAAGGTGGAATTGATATCTGCGACTGGACCGCCGGTGCCTTTCAACGCCTGGGGCCGCCCGAGAGCCTCCCAGCCCGCACAAGTGCAACACGGACGGACCGAGTCCGACCTTCCCGGCCTAGGCATACGGATAGCCGCTAGCCTAGGGTGTCCGGCAGACAGTATCACGACACTAGCAGTATCCTCGGCTTACGCTCTCAGAATATCGCCTTCGAGAAGTCTGCCTGTCTGGTTTCCTTTCGGTACCAGCAAAAGCCGGGTAACCCGCGGCTGTTGTACGGGGTAGGTTCGCAGATGGATAGGCTGGCAGTGTGACGGGACCACCCCAGTCCTCCGCTCTGCCCCCTCTACCGGGGGTTTGGTTGGAGTTTTACGGCCTCACGCTGCCGAGTGGTTTTTGGGTGTCGCCAGGGGGAGGTCATGGCATGCCTCCTTGACGGCCCCTCAAGGTCCACCGCTTGGTTCGCACATAGGGTGGCTGACCTATCTATGCTGTAGATGTCCTCCCAGCGCGTTGTGTGCGCCGACGCTGGGGTGGGGCACGGGAGTCGGACCTCTCCCTCGCCTTCGAGGGCTTAACTATATACTATCTACGTATCTACCGCGTCTCTGCGAGCCAAGTGGGCTCCGATTTACCGGCCGGTAGATTTGGTCTCGGTTCGTTCCCTCTCTGGATTTCGGTGAGGTTTCTTGCCAGTTAATGTATTTGGCGAAGAAGTTCGGTGCCATGTCTCAGGGGGTCATGGGAAGTTTGCCATGTCTCAGCTGATCATGGGAGTCTGGTTTACCGGCCGGTAGATTCGGTCTCGGTTTGTGCCCTCTCTGGATTTCAGTGAGGTTTCTTGCCAGTCAATGTATTTGGCGAAGAGGTTCGGTGCCATGTCTCAGAGGATCATGGGAAGTGTGCCACGCCTCATATAAGCAAAGAGGTTTGGTTTACCGGCCGGTAGATTCGGTCTCGGTTTGTGCCCTCTCTGGATTTCAGTGAGGTTTCTTGCCAGTCAATGTATTTGGCGAAGAGGTTCGGTGCCATGTCTCAGAGGATCATGGGAAGTGTGCCACGCCTCATATAAGCAAAGAGGTTTGGTTTACCGGCCGGTAGATTCGGTCTCGGTTTGTGCCCTCTCTGGATTTCAGTGAGGTTTCTTGCCAGTCAATGTATTTGGCGAAGAGGTTCGGTGCCATGTCTCAGAGGATCATGGGAATAAGGTGAAACATTAATACATATTACGTGCTAGGATCGCTAGTATGTTTTGGTACATTGTCCCGCGTGAACTCCTCTCGTAGGCCGGCCTTTACTTTACCAAGCGCCTCGAATGCCTGCTCCCAGTACCCATTGTTTAGCATGAAGTCAACGTTTGTGAAGCAACCATCCAGATCTAATAGCTTTGCTTGCCTGCCCTTCTCACGCCTTTGCCTGCGGGACAATCTAGTTGCTCCGCATTGGCAGTCGCAGTCCTCGTCTCCACGACGGAACCCTCGGGAACCTGTAGTACAGGCGTGTCTGTACCGAAAGCACCACACCCCACGGCGATATTGGAAGAACTGGTCTTGCATGTGTCGAGGAGCGGTCAGGACCGGATCCACGGCAGGCTTCCTCCCATCAGATCGAAGGGCCAACGCTACTAGCCTGGTCAGGTGTGACCTCTGCGCGCGTTTAGCTACCTGCTTCTTTACCCATTTCCTCTGGAATCCCGCCAGTGAGTAGGCTGTCAGGGCGTTCGTTTCTCGTTTCCAGAGGGTCAGTAGTCTATTCTCTCGTAGACTCCTCCGGAAGCCTCCTCCCGCCATCGGCCGTAGTAGTAGATTTTGAAGCAGAGTCTCGCGTTCAGAGCGCTGAAGTCGAAAGAGGAAGGACATATGTAGGCATTCGAATCGCTCGCTTAGCTTGGGGAGACCGAGTAGGGTCTGGGTAAGGCACCAGCCGTGCTTCCCGTTCGCAATCCACTGTATCAGGGCCTTGTACCGGTCTTCGGTTATCTTCCATTTGCTTTCGGATCGGAGGGCCCACGCCCAGACAAGCGGAGCCCCGTACTCCAGAATTGGCGCTACATACTCATAGTACGCTCGTAGTCGGTTTGCTACGCCCCAGGTCGCAGAGTGGCGGGTCATAAAAGCTACGCGACCTACCGCCCTCTCGATTCGGTTATCTAGGTGTTGTTGGAAGTCAATCCCGTTGGCCGTTATTGGAAATCCTAGGTATGTGTACTGATCTACACCCGGTAGTATGTCCTTGTCCCAGCCAATAGGGCCGGGATAGGTGATTGAGACGTGGCCGCACTTCCGGATATTGACACTAATACCGTTCGTGTGGCACCATCGCCATATACACCCCAGTAGACCTCTAATTTCGTCTGGGTGCGAGTAGAGTAGTGCGCCGTCATCCGCGTAGAACAGCCCTTTCGGGAGTCGTGAGTTGGTCGGGTTCAAGTCATAGAGTAGGTCATCGACTAGGATGTTCCATAAGAGTGGTGAGAGCGGGGAGCCTTGGAGTACCCCCCTTGTCCGCTCAAACCATGGAGATGCGCCGCCGTTTGCCAGGACTCGAGAGGTCAATCCAGTCCGCAGTGCCCTCAGGACCTCCAGTAGTCTCCGTGGACATTCACGGCGCATCAAAGCAGCGTCAAGCAGGGTGTGGTTCACCATGTCAAACGCAGCACTGAAGTCAAGGAAGATCGCCCCAGCGCACAGTCGCTGCTCGAGAGCAATGTGAACAACCGCGGCGTGCGTCAGTGTAGAGTAATCGCTTCGAAAACCTGCTTGCGCCGGATGTAACTGCATCTGAGGCATGTGCAACATTCTCCGGAGGAGACAGGATTCGAATAGCTTTCGGAATGTCGTCGAGAGTGCGATTGGTCGGGTGTTGAAGACTGTCTTCGGCTGCCTCGGGTCCTTGACGATAAGTTGTATATCCGTAGCGTTCCAGGCAGCTGGAGTGTAGCCCTGGTCGAGGCACGAATTGAACAGGTGAGTAAGGGCAGGTAGTAGCGAGGTGTCCGCGAGTGCCTTCACCGCCCGCACGTGTATGCCATCGCTCCCACATGCCTTCGAGCTGTCCTGTCTCGACAGCTCCTTGCCTACCTCTTCGATAGTAAGTGGTTCAAAGTCCCCGCCTTTGCTCGGGCGTGCAGACCTCTCTACAGATATCGGGTAAGGTGCTTGGTAGCGCTTGCCGAGTTCGCGTGCCGCTTCATCAAGTGCGCTGATATCTGGATCGGAGCTGCATAGTAGGCTATTGTCCTTATCTAGGCGGAACAGCTGTCGGACCATCTGGAAGTATGTCGGTTCCGAGCAAGTCCTTGTCCCCTGGGAGTTGGGTTTACATTCGCCTAGTGCTCGTCGACAGGCTTGCTGGCACGCCTTTACGATTCGTCCATGTTGGTCGTCAATATCGTAGCTCCGGTCTAGCGGGTGGAGACAGGCCGTCGCTGCTTCGGTCCATGCTGTCGCAAGCTTCGTAGCAACGTGCTCGTTTCCAAGTCGGCTGTTCTGGAAGCGCGGTAGCTTGGGATTCGGGTGTCCTAGGGTCGTAGCACTCGTCCAATCCAGTAGTAGTAGGTATTTGTGATCGGTCGAAAGATCCAGGCTAGCGGTATCTACCAGGTGAAGATTACAGTGGGCGAAGGGTCGCTTCGCAAAACAATGATCGATAGTTAGGTGTGGGAACCTTTGGAAGCCGTCCGGTAGTCTACCATGGGTTGTAGGGTCGAGGCGTAGCATTCCAGCAGCCTGCATCCATGACGAGATACTTGCTGCACGTTCGTCTGGGTTGCCAAGGCCGGTACGTTGGTTGTATCGGACATTTACGTCGCCAAGGACGACGTCCCTCGATTCTAGACTGGCCAGCAGTGCTTCGACGTCGCTCGAATTCATCGAAGGTGGCATATATATACCCGTAACTGTAGTCCCTTTAAGGGTTACGGTCACGGAGGAGTCGGTTACCTCCGGCGCGCTCGACATCATCGAACGGGCCTTGTTCGATCCTAGGGCGCACACCCCGCCAGTATGCCGACAGCCAGGTCTTGATAGTGGTTTAGGGGTGTGCGCGATTGCCGCAGTTGTCGCTATACACCCCTGGTAACCAACGTACCACGTCTCTACAACAAAGAGCACATCTAGCATCCCCGAATCGATTAGCTGCAGGGTACGCTCCCAGCTATGGGTATCTAGTCCTTGTATATTTATGTATCCGATCCGGACACACTCGTTCGGTACCAGACCGACGTCGGTGTAAGTAGCAGTAGTTGTAGCGATCGCTCCCCGCTGCGCTAGACGAGTGCTTCGCCTTACGGGGGTCATAGTCGGAGGGTATAGTAGACTCAGCGGTCGGAGTCAAGAGGATCGCTAATTATGCTATCAAGCGCGGCAGGGTCGGGGTCCTCCCAGCTAGTTACAATGTCAATAGACGGGGTTCTCTGCCGGGTACGCCGAGTCCGTTCTTGTCGAAGTAAGGTCGAGATATCTTTGGCGATAGCCGAGAGTATCTTAATCTCGGCGGACAGTTGTGTAATTCCTTTGGCTAACAGGTCCGGGCAGGCTCTCTTCCGCTCACGCTCAATAGTGTCGAGTTCGTCGTCTGTTTTCGCTTCAGGTCGTAGTAGGGTAGCTTCGGTTCGAGTGCGTTTAGGTGGGTTCAGGGCTGGTCTAGTAGGGGTTTGGGCAGATCTCGCTAGTGCTTTAGGCGATTGAGGTTCGACGGGTATTATCGCTTGGGGTTTATTATTAGGATCGGGTGTCGACGACAGCCGTCGGGAAATACTAGTCGTACTCCTGCCGTCCTCCTGTAGCTTTGCTTCGACTTCTCGGCGGATATGCTCGACTCTGTCCTTGCCAAGTACCGTAATAGCTCGGGCTATGTACGTGTTACAAGAGGCAATAGCACAGCCGCGGCCTGTCTCTCGTCGCTTCTTTACGGAATTGCGGCAGCGGAATTGGCGGCGCTTTACTCCTACCTGCTCCGCCGCACCGTTCCCACCCTCGTCCTTACAATACGCGCGGATTGGTGGTTCCGGTTTCGGGCAACCTGGGCATGTAATCCGGTTGCCGTAGCGGAAGTGAAGGGTTTCGGCGAGGATACGGACACCTCCGAGGTCCAAATAGCGAGTCTCGGTCGGTTCTGCTACCATATTTAAGGGAAGATGTAGCTAGGCAGGTTGCGCTCGGTCCTAGGTCCGGGTCAAGTAAACGAGGTTACAATCTGTTACACTGTAGTGAATGTGTATAGGGCGAATGAGGGCCTTAGTGAGTAGGGAGAACAGCGACTTTATAGCTTACTCCGTAGTACATTCGTCTTGTAGGACGAGGTTCATTCAAGCCAAGAACATACGCTAGAGATTAGAGGTTTACGGGCGAAGAGAATGTCGAGACCATACCTATACTATTACTAGTAGTGCCAAACTTACCGGCCGGTAAATTGGTTTGCGCCTTTTGTATGGTTCAAGCGACAAACATCAAGCTCAGTAAGGAAATTAGGCGGATAAGTGGGTTGTAAAGTAGGGGCGTCGTACATACAATATACAGGACCTTGTCAGTATTCCGGTCTCTGGTGCTTCGGGCATAACCACGCTCGTGGCTTTTTACGCTATAGGCGCTGGCGTTGGCAGATCGTTATGGCGTAAAAAGGCAAGGGCGGCCCTGGGCATGAACACGCTCGTGGCTTTTTACGCCATAGGCACTAGCGTTTGGGAGCCTAAGGCACAGAGGCCTTCATAGCGTAAAAACGCAAGGGCGGCCCTGGGCATGAACACGCTCGTGGCTTTTTACGCCATGGGCACTAGCGTTTGGGAGCCTAAGGCACAGAGGCCTTTATGGCGTAAAAACGCAAGGGCGGTCCTGGGGCATAAACACGCTCGTAGCTTTTTACGCCATAGGCGCTGGCGTTTGGGAGCCTAAGGCACAGAGGCCTTCATGGCGTAAAAAGCCACGAGCGGCGGGCGTTCGGTGCCTCGGTTTAGCACGTTGCTCATAGCGTAAAAAGCCACGCCTAGATCGTATTGCCCTCGTGTTGGATGCGGTGCGCTCTCGGCAAGCTTGTAGTGGCTTGGGAGCTGGTGTATAGCAAAGGTTCTTAGCTGTAATTACACAAAGTTTACTGGCGGTGACGAGAGCCCTATACCATCAGACAGCCAATCTTCTGGGAACATCTCCCAATCAATTGGTTCAGTTTCGCTTCTATTGTTGCTCGGGTTAGGTGGCGTAAGCGGCACACTCCCTTCAGCCTCAAACCAGTCTCCTCCTAATTCACGCAAGCCTTGGTATGAACCGTCCCATGACTCCAGTCGCATACGTGACGTTGGTGGGGCGGCGCCGTCGATTGCGTCCATCAAAATCGGTTCTAGTGCTGTGCCTAGGTGGATTACTTCAGGGCGGAAGAGCTTAATACAGTCCAGCCAGGTATCTAGCTCTTCCTTTAGGAGCTTCTGTTCGACGAACGTTTTCTTCAAGGTCGTAGGGAAGAGTCCGATTGTTCCTCGCGGTAGTACCTCGGTTACCCGGAGCCATCGCCTCCAGTATTTAATGTCTCGAGTGAATGTACTATACGCCCGTTTCGCACGCTCCTCACGTCCGTAAAGCCATCGGAACATCTCCTCTTTTGCGATGCTTCGATGGGGTGTCCGTGTCGCTTCATTCCCTTGTGCAGTACTAGTTGAGTTATCTTGTAGTTCTAGGTACCGCCTTCCGAGTGCCGCCATCTGTAGTCTTTCTTGTGGTGTTACAAGCGCTCGCGCAATTCCCGTGCGCTTCAACCGATCGTATAGTGCAACAAACTTAGGGTCCCAGTCCATCCCCTCTTCGAGCCAGACGCGCCCCTCACTAGCAGCTGCCTCTTCGGTCTCGGTCACGCTTCTGTCGCACCGCTGCAGATCCCGAAGTGTCCCCTTCTTCCGCCATTCCGACATCAAATCCTTCCATTGCGTCGCAACGCTTATATCAGCTATCTGGTACACGTAGGCCCACATTGTCTTCGAAAATGCGGAGTCCTTCGTGGGGAGCTGAAGCGCTAGCCATCGGTGTGCGGCAGTAGCCTGGGAGACGTCGTACTGGGTCGCTGGCACTTGCACCTGTCGAGTAATGTCGCCGGTGCCTGCGTCCGTACATCCCTCGCTGCCGCCCTCTCCTCTTCTGTCCTCGCAACCCCGAGGACTATTGCCCTGATTCTCGATTTCGGTAGTCCGTTCTCCTTGCGAGCTCGGAGTAGGAGCCAGTGCACCATCGTCCGGTCCCCTATGCCTTGCCCTCTTCGTACGGTGAGTGCTAGTCTCCCGGTCACTTCCTCCGCTGTAGACCTCTTCTAGCCGGGCGCTCCGTCGTAAGGGACCGTGTTGGCCGGGGCGGACTCTTGATCCAACGCGGACTATCTTCCAGACCGTAGTCTCATCTCGCCGCTGTCGGATTACTATCTCGCGATCGGAGCTACTGCTGGAGCTCGGCCTAGACCATGTACTCCTCTCGCCCGTAACGCGATCGACGTAGTGGAAAGTAATGTAGCTGCCATAGTTCGGGTCCTGCGCCTTTGGGATGTCCGGTGTCGCCATAGGGTAGGGCTTAGAAATAATGATACGAGCGTGACGGATGGGGTGATTGCTTAGAGGTTTATCCTGTATGCTCTCGTCCTCAGTCTGGACCATAGGTATGAAGGTCTCCGCGATTGCGACGGTGGGTATCCTTTCAGAGTCCCCTGGATTCTGAAGTTGGTTTATCCACGCCATTGCCAGGGGGTTTAGGCAGTTTTCGTAGCGTCGAAGGCTGCTACCGTGGGTTTGCCGACGGCCCTGACCCGAAGGTCGCATATGGCGTAAAAAGTCTAGGCGTAGGGTTTGTGTAGTAAGCCTCAGGCCCGGAACCCACCCATGGCGTAAAAAGCCATAAGGGTCGGCTTGTCGGGCGCGGGGCACGTGAAACCCCCGCGTACCTGCATCCTAAGCCGTTCCCCGCTATTCTCCACATTCCTCTCCTCAATGTCATACAACCTCACCTCCTCTACTCCAGCAGAACCACCGTTCTCCGGGCAACCCCGCGCATGCCACATCCCTAAGCGCTCGCAAGCTACATCATCGACTCGACGGAAGGCGCACCTGCGCCCGTAAAGAGTGGGTCACGAGCGACGGACATGGCAGTGGCTCGGAAGGTACGACAAAGGGTCGGTTCTTATAAGGGTACCGGTTCGGATTAGGGTACTAGAGGCAACCGTCTAGAACTTGAGATTAGATTTACCGGCCGGTAGACTTAAACAGAATCGACGATTGCTTGGTGTTGAACATATAACTCGGACGATAAGAGCGCTACTCCTACCGCAGGCGGTCGGGTCTCCCCCGGATACAGAGTTGGTACTCAGTGCTGCAATATGCTAATACTGGGGTAAAACTAGGATAAGCTACCCTTCGCAAACAGCTACCAAATTTACCGGCCGGTAAATTTATACGGTGGAGAGACTGGATAGCGTGGTGCAGCTGGCGACTACGGTATTGATAGGGTGGACATCCTCCCCGACATGGGCCTACTAGGGTTGCTTCAGGATACCGGTCAGGCTATAGGGGGTATGTCTTCTCTCGCAGGGCGACAGGTTCTCTCGCTGACTCGCCCACCACTCCTTAGCCTTCTGTCAAGGTGGTGCGGTTAGAGGCGAATTTACCGCCCGGGTTAGTCTCCCACGATTAGTGTGAGTTTTGGGGTTCACGTCACTACCGCTCACTTACTGTTCACTTCCCCGCATCTAGATGGGAGCCGTTCGGGTGACTGCCATACATTTTTTGCTGACGCGCACCTAGATCCGCCCCATTTCCACGATCCACAAGTGAAGCCGATGTGGATCCCACGAAGGTCTGTGAATTCGCACGAGTGAATCCGCGCGTGTGGATATGCGCATGTGAACTGCCCGGGCGCTAGCGCCAAACCTTATTTGGGACCTATAACTTCTACGCTCCTCCCTCGATTCTTAGCTTTTTCGCTTCCTCGCTACAGACCACCCCCCCCTGTTCTTCATCTTTGCCCACTTGCACGGCCGGGAAATTCGGCGACAACAACAACTCCAACCTGCACGGCCGGTAAATTCGGCAACAACAACAACTGCAAAACTCCAGCACACAAACACCATCAAATCTACGCCCTTCCCACAGCTCCTCCCACCTGCGTGTCGAGCAGAGTTACCGAAGAGGCAATTTACCGGCCGGTAAATCTGGCTGGGCGGCCTTGATATCGGCATACTCCTTCCCTGCTACAGCGCCGGGGGTTTGTATACAGTGCTTACTCCGCTTCAATACGGCCACTTGCTCCAACCAAGCAGTGTGGCACCGTCCGGCGTGAAGTCCTCCTCCCGTTCAACAACGAGGTGGACTGCACTCCACACCTCTCAACCCTCCTGTCCACTACTCTTTTCAGCTAATCTTCTCGATCTGCTAACATGTCTTCCAACGCCGGCCCAAGCAAGGGCAAGGGCAAAGGCAAAGAGCGCCAAGCCGACCTCCCTATCATGACCGCGGCCCAGAAGAAGATGAAGAAGGTCGGCGAAGCATTGGCGTCCACTCCTACCAACAAGAAGAACCGCAAGAAGAAGGGTGCGGAGTCCGACCCGAGCGAACCCGAGACCAAGGAGCAGCAAGAAGCCATTATCGCCAGCAGTCTGATGAACGACTTCAGCTCATATGGTGTGTATGTCGTCCGCCCGAACAACGGCACCACCGAGAATCTCGGAGTCTTTGCCGGGTACCTCGGCGCTCCCGACATCAAGACTTTGTGGGATGCTGTGCACGCGGCTCGAGATGTACTTAAGTCGCTCGAGGCTCAGATTCAGGTAAGCACTCACCCCGTCTAATTTACCGGCCGGTAGATTCGGCAGCGTCGCCAGACCTCTTGCCAGACCTACCGGCCGGTAAATTCCCCCGCCGGTCTCTCAGCCTTACCTACCGGCCGGTAAACTTGGCAGCGTTCCCAAACTTCTCGCCAAATCTACCGGCCGGTAAATTTGGCAGTGTTTCCGAACTTCTCGTCGAATCTACTAGCTAGTAGATTTAGCGAGCGTAGGTTCTCTCTTATCGTTCTGAGACTGACATGGCTTGGCAGTACGGCTATGGTTACCAGCACAAGAATCGCGTGGCCGTGAACGACATCATCTCGGTCGGCACGAAGCTTCTTAAGGATGGTGACATCGACCTCAACATCGACTGGCGCGATAGGCACGTTCGCAAGGCCTACATCGACGAGGAGAATTTTGCCGACACTGCGCGGTACGGCGTCGGCCGCAACTCAGGTGCTTACCGCGGCACTGTCATCTTCCTTCGCCATGCCCAGCTCATCGTTCACCTCATGCACGACTTCCATCCGGCCATCTTCCCTGGACCTGCTCCTGGTGCCCCACAGAACCAAGTCGTCGCCGGCATTGCTTCGGAGGACATCAGCCGTGTCAAGTGTTTGATGAGCTTCATTGGGTACAAGCAGCGCCAGCTCCGCAAGGGCTCCGGTGACACGAATCTCTGGGCCAAGGTTGCACCCGATACCCGCCGTGGCTTCAGCGAAGACACCGCCGTGGTTCCAGCCCTGTACCGCTTCGAAGGCGGGCCAGCGTTGCCCGACGCCCGTGAGGCCGCGCAGCAGATGTATGCGACGGGCATGCAGCGCTTGACGGAGATGGCTGCCCAGCGGTTCGCGGGTGTTAACGATCCCTCCGCTACTGAAGAGGATTTGCAGAAGATGGACGAGGTGGCGAACCATTTCGGTCTGTCTCGGGGCGGACGGTTGAAGAAGAAGAACAAGAAGGCCGCTCTGCTCCAGTCACTCCCTGCCATTGACCCGGCAATCCGCGATGCCGCCATCAAGAACCTCTGTCGCCCGCTGCAGATCATCCACGATCGCGACGAGGAGACCGCGCGTGCCGAGGCGCTCGATGGCGAGCGGGTCGCTGACGCTCTCAGCCTGACCCGCCTCAGCTCCATCATCGGCGATCTGGCAACCGAAGGTGAAGGCGTGGGCAATTCTAAGAAGCTCGCGGTTGAGACCGATGTCGAAGACGCCATCCAGCGCGCGCGGACCGGCGACCGCCATTTCCTAGAGCTTCTCGCCAGCTGGAGCATTTCGACCGAGGACCTGGAGAACGTCGACCTCCACGACGCCGTGAAGAAGGTGAACGACACCAAGATCTCCTCCGCCTTCCGCAACCTCCAGAATTCGATCAACTCGGTCTCCGCTTTCCCACCCCAATACGACGAAGTCGTGGAGCGTTTTGGGTTCACCGTCACCCCTAGCGAGAACGGCGTGCCACTCGTCAACCACTTCGGTGTCATGCTCCTTCCCCACCAGGTCGTCGCCGTCAGCTTCCTCGTGGACATGTTGGAGAGCAAGCTTCGGTCCGCCGCCCTGTTGGACGAGACTGGTTTGGGCAAGACCATCCAGGCTCTCAGCTCCGACCGTCAACTCCACGCCCACATTCGCGAAGCCCTCGCGAAGGAAAACCGTAAGTCCATGCCTGACCCTCCCTATCTACTCCCTTGACCACCCAATCGCGCCAAATTTACCGGCCGGTAAATTGAGTATCGTTCTAACTGTTGTTTTAGTTCTTGCACCCGACGACTCTTTCCATGAGTTCTTCCCCCTCACCCCGCAGGACAACAGGGCTCAGACCGCCGCTGCCGTTAGCGACATCAAGAAGAAGGCGAAGGGCAAGCAGAGGGCCGAGGCCGAGGAGAGCTCCGAGAGCGAGTCCGAGGACGATGCCGACGACGATGATGATGATGACGACGACGACACCGAGGCGGGCCCTGCCAGGGAATACGATGATGACGTCGATCAGCTGGCGTACGAGATTGAGGTCGAGAACCGGCTTGAGGAGGCTGGCCTGGACGAGGATGGTCGCAGCGGCAACTTCATGGGCGATGGTTACCTCCGGCACCCCCGCCTCGATGAGATTCAGGCTGCCATTGAGCGCAATGATGCGAAGCGAGCAGGTTCGTTGCCATTCAGATTTACCGGCCGGTAAATCTGGCGCGTGGAATGTGCTGACTTTGTATTAGATTTCGAGAAGCGCGGTATCCCTTACTTCCAGCCGCGCATCGTCTACGCACCCGCCGGTGCCACTTCGGTCTGGACCAAGGAGATCACCGACTCATTCTCCTCCACCATCCGGCTGAGAGCCTGGCTCAGTGCTGGTACCAACAACACCAGCGCTGCCTTGGGCGGCGACTTCATCGGCACTGGGCGTGATATCGAGACCTACGTGCGCACTCTCCCCCCTGACCACCCGGCAACCGGTGAGATTGTGTTTGTCACCTCATACACGACCGCGGCTGCGCGCCTGCTGCGCCATTTCATTCAGCGGGGCAACGAGCGGTACTACATCAGCAAACTGAGCAGGGCGGAGTGCACCGAGCTCGGCATACCCCATGATGAGTACATGAGTCGGCAGGAGCGGGCCAGAGCTTATCTGGCGGAGGGTGTTGGCGAGCGCAGATACGAATTGCGTGTCAGGCCGGGCCTCTGGGATACCTCTTTTTGGGACGAGGTGCATCGGTTGAAGAACATGCACACCCAGCAGATGTATACGCTGCTGTCACAGCGTCATGGCCGCGTGCTGATGCTTACGGCATCGCCATTTATGCGCCGCCTGCGCGACCTGACGTCGATCCTGGAGGTCGTTAACCACACCAGGAAGCGGGGTCAGCATGTCGCCGGTCTGGTCGGCAAGCGTTCGGTCGCTGAATATGAGCGGCTGGGGCGAGAGCTTGAGCGCGTCGGCGGGAGCTATCTTATGGCAGATGAGAAGACCCAGGACCGCCTGGCAACGTTGCTGGACCCCGCCCCTTATTTCGATCTCATGGCCAGCTTCGACGATGCTCCAGCTGTTGTCCGTAAGGTCGTCCCTTCCGTACTACGCCTCATCGGACTTAGGCGCGTGACTGGTCAGCCGATCGAGGCCCAGGGGCAGCAACATCTGATCGCTGCCAACATCCCACCGTTCCACTGCACGCTCGTGGAGCTCTTCCGCAACCGGTGGGAGGACCGGTACTACACCCCAGTCCATAAGGAGAAGATCGGTGAGGACGACCAGTTCCTCGTGGCTGCCGCCCCGCATGCCCAGCCCGCCAAACCCATCCGCCTTCGCCACCAACTCGACCTCGCCACAGAGACCGAAGCGCGTGATAACTTCGACAAGCGCCGGCGTCTCCAGATTGCAACCAACAACGTCGGCCAGGAGAACCTGGCAAAGTTCAAAATCCAGTCCAATGCCAAGGACGTCCAGAAATGGTAAGCTGCCCTTTTTACCGGCCGGTAAATCTGGCCATTTAATTATAAGCTGAGAGCTAACGTAATCTCCACAGGTATGAGGACCAGGCCGGCGACAGCGCTGCCTTCTCCCTCTACTGGATGGCGACAAACGAGGGCTGGAGCTCGGCGCCGACGGATCGGCTCAGCCAGGCGGCATACATCCTCAACCCCAGCAGTAAGGCCCAGTACTGCGTGCGGGAGACTCTGCGCCTGCAGGCGAAGGATGAGAAGCTCCTCATTTACTGCGACTGGCCCACGTCGGTATGGCTTATGAAGACCCTGTACGACATCCTCGGTTTCAAGGCCGCGCGGATCAGTGCTGGGCAGAGTGCGAAGGAGCGCAGTGCGCTCACCGACCGCTTCAACAATCCCCAGGATAACGGCATCATGGTCCTGATCTGCTCTTCTCGGTCGGCCGCGGAGTCCTACAACTTCCAGAAGGACTGCCACAACATCATCGTCATGGACCTGGTCAACTTCAACACCATCCTGCAGATCATCGGTCGTTGCTACCGCATCGGGCAGAAGCACGAGCAGTTCATCAAGATCCTCATGCTCGATCGCTCATACGATCAGGTGCTGCTAGGGCAGTACGCCAGTGCTATGGTCGCGCAGCTTGCTGCCACCAGCGGTGTTCTGATGGACGGCATTTCCGACGACCATTGTGAAGATGCCCTCAACGATCCCGGTTTTGCGGCAAGGGTCCAGGATCTCGTCAAGTTCGGCAAGCTCACCCAGATCGAGGCTGCGAGAGAGGAGTTGTACACCTTGGCTGTGCAAGGCAAGCTCCGCGCCAACTTCGGTCTCCGCACGGATCGCGACAATGAACTGTGGGCCAATGCTCGTGCGCTAGATGCCAAGCTCCTCATCCCTGGAGAGCACCAGTACCATCTCACGAAGAAGGGACCCGTCGCCGAGCATGCCAGGAGGATTCTCGAGCGCGCCCAGATTACCAGCACCACTGTGCCTCCGACTCCAGTCAGCAAGGGCGCTGCCACCTACATCAGCAACATGCAGAAGCAGCAGGCACTTGCCGACAAGAAACGCCAGCGCGAGGAAACCGATGCGATGAAGGCAGACAAGAGGGCCGCCAAGAGGCGGAAGCTGGAGGCCGAGAAGGCCAAGAAAGAGGCCAAGGAGAAGGAGCAGTTCGAGGCCCTGCTCGCGAAGCGTGGTTTGACGATTGCCAACCTAGCTCCGCAGTCCGGTGAGTATTCAACCAGATTTACCGGGCGGTAAATTTGCTAACATCGCCTCCAGCTTTGGCGCAGGCGTTTAAGCCGGTAGGAGAGGCTTCTCCGGCGATGACCAGCTCTGGCGCGTCATCCGCGCCCGTCACCTTGGATCCGCAGTCCAGTGAGTATTCGATTCGATTTACCGGGCGGTAAATTTGCTAACATAGTGTACAGCTTTGGCGACGGCGCTCAGGCCGGTAGTAGAGGCTCCTACGGCTATAGCCTCCCCTCCCGCCGCGTCGTCCCTACCCGGTACCGAGTCCTCCCCCGTCATCGTCTCCTCCCCGGTGCCCGCGTCCACCTCCGCTCCGCCGTCGCCTACCCCGGAGGGATCTCCTCCTAACAGCACTGACGGCCTACATGGTCCGGTTCTGCTAGCGGGTATGTCTCACTTCAAATTTACCGGGCGGTAAACTGAGCTGACAATCTCAACAGTCAAGGCTGTCAGCGGTGAAGGTGGAGAGGATCCTCATGATTCGCCAATGCGTATGTCCGACCTTCTCCCTTCACGCCCATTTGCTAACGGGCTTTAGTTTCCGTCCCCTCCTCTCCGGTTCAGACCCCTTCCGCCTCCGTTGGCGGCGACCGCATAGAGCTTGATAGAGAGCCTCGCCAGGTTCGCGCGGCGAAGAACAAGGCCAAGGTCAAGGCTGACCTGGAGCAGCGTAGAGCCAAAGACCTCTACGCTGTTGCTAAGAGGCTTGGTGGCTCCGGTGCTAAAGGGCAGAGGAAGGGCGATTTCGTACGGTTTATATTCGACAACATCAGCGATGACTTGGATGGTCTGGAGCTAGGGGAGGATTGGGACGAGGATGGGGCGGCTGTGTGGCCTGAGCGGGTTGCGAGTTTGCTGGGGCAGGGCGAGCAGGAATAAGGCATCTTCTAGGTACAGTTGGCTATGCCTAGTAGGGGCGCGGTTGGGCATCGTGTTGGGGCTAGTGGGCCCAGGTAGTACCCGGAGCGAGGTAGCCCGTTCAATACGAAGGCTATAAGGGTAGCACTCTCGCCTTCGTAGTTCGATCTGCTGAGACGTGTTTATCTCTCCGAAGCTCTCTATGTTCCCTTCTCGGCCGCGGTAGAGATATTGTATAGAGCGCTATATATACCGCCTTTGACCTTAGCTGGGTTGCGGGTGCGGGTTGCGGGTTGCGGGGTTAGGGTTAGGGTTAGGGTTAGGGTTAGGGTTAGGGTTAGAGAGTACAATGAAGAAGAGGTGCGTCTTGGATTTGTTTCTGCAAGTATACGTCCTAGATCTCCTGCTGGCAGAAGACCTTTCGTTTCCTTGCAGAAGAGAAACTCATCAGGGTTGGGTACAGTCTTTTATATCCTGTCCTTGTGGACCCTCACTCTACCAGTCCAGGCATCAGTAACCTGTGTTGGTGTTTCATGCAGAAGCGCGCGGCAAAGGCGTCGTCTGTGAAAGAGTTAGCGAGGTTGCGGTCTTGCGGGCGCAATCTCAGTGAGGGGAGAAGACCAAACCGTGCCTCACCTATATCTGCATGAATGGTGGGCCAATCGATTTGGCGCCGAGACTATTCCCGATTAGGCATAGCGCGGCTTTCTTTCGAGGTTAGGGTTAGGGTTAGGGTTTTGAACCCTACTCTTCCGCTTCACCAAAAGATGTGCGAAACTGCCTGTTCGGATCCATCCATGCCTCGAAACCTCCGATTCCTTCCATCCTATGAGTGAGGGATAGTTGACGATACACCGTGCCCGTACCCACCCTCTTGTCCTGAGGTATGATTCAGACGGCACAGATCCATCCCAGAACCCGAAGACCGCGACTGTCTTACTAGAGAAGGGCGAAGAGGCAGTCAAGAGGCTTGCGCAGCTTTGAAACCACGCTCTTAAGGTAGTCTTCGCAGGAGTCCGTCGTGCCCCGGAATCATCCTACTACTAGTGTACCCTAGCATCCCAACTTTTTCGTCCAGCGGGAGTGCTGATACCCGACACTCCGTCTTACGACCCGAAAGGTCTCGGCATCTCAAAAGGTAGGTCGTCATCGATGTCCATGGCGGATAAGTCTAGCTGTACTTCTTCCAGGGTAGTTTCTTCATACTCCGTACGGAGCAGGTTTCGATTTACCGACCGAACCACATCCCACAGGGATTTAGTCCGTTTCTTGGAAATGATCGTATGCTGAGGGAAGGGCAAGGATTTGCCTGCAGGTGCGCAGCGCCTCCAAGTCTTCAGCATCTCGTTCCAAACGTCGGCTGAAGAAACATTCTCCCAGGCGGGGTTGTAGCGGGAAACAGCGATAATGAAGTCACCGGTTCGGGCGCGGGCCGTTCCAAAAGCCGAGCGCCGTGGCAACCATTTCACCTGCCTGCCCCACTTAACCAACGCCTTCCTCGGCCAGCCCCGAGATTGAAGCCTCGACAAGAATGTCGTTTTCCATGTCAAAAAATATGGCTCTCGGTTTGAAATAGCGGCTGTCCGGGTGAGTTCTCCTTTCACCATTCCCTTCTTCACCGATAAGGGATGGCTGGAGGTCCAGGGGAGATACTGATGATGATTTCCGACCTTCTCATAAGGCCGGAAGCACACTTCCGACTTCCCCTCGTGTATGTGAAACCATACATCGAGAAAGGATAATCCAACGTCGGAGTGTGCCCAAGCGATGTTCATACCAGGGGCTTGGATCAAATGGCTAACGACGTCGTCCGAAGGGTGAAGGACGAAGATATCATCAATGTATCGACGGTATAACCCGTCGAAGTCTTGAAGATAGCGTTTCTCGTAAAAGGCCAGGTAAAGGTTGGCGAACACGGGACCGCAGTGTATTCCCATGGGTACCCCGTCTGTCTGTCGCCATAACCTGTTGCCAAGTTGAAACACCGTGTTTTGCCAGAGAAGTTCGGCGGCTTTGAGGATCCAGTCTTCGAGTACTGTATTATGTCGATAGGCTGGAAACCAGTGAACCGCGGATTTGAGGGCCGTCTGGAAGTCGACCCATGGGATAGACGTGTACATTGAGGCAACGTCTCCCGTGTGGATTCGGACACCTAGTCCTCTCTCGTTGAAGGTTCTCACTTCTTCACACAGCTCCCGGCTTGATTCGCAAATCCAAGAGTATGATCTCTGGATCGGGAGGAGGAGGTTGTGTAATACAATCGAAAGTGTTGAGGTGATATACGAGTGCATCGGCACGATCGGTCTGATCTTCCAGGGATTCTTGTGGATTTTCGGTATCCCGTGGAATTGGGGTATATCCTTTCGATATTTGTATTCTAGTAGAAACTTCTGGACCCTTGGAGAGATCCAGAAGGAAATGTCCGCCACGTTGTCGTGAATAAGATTCCAAAGTTCGTGTGAGACGCCACGCCAGAAGTAGCCGAAGTCTCCTACGAATGATTCAAATACTGGTAGTTGAATAAATGTCTTCACCTGTCCCCAGTACCAGTCCTGGGTCGTAACCACAATGCCGAGATTTTTATCGGATATGAAACACAGAAGGCCAGCTTCTGATAACCATCCGACCAAGGCCCTGGGAGACATAGTAATGTGTCGGAACACATCGTGTCGTCCAATCGAGGTAAGGGGCATAGGCCGTTCGAGTTGCAGTTGAACACTCCTTCTTCCCGCCTCGATTCCCTGGTTGAACCAGTGTTTACGTATAACAGGTTGCCAAGATGGGTTGCGTACAAACGGAACTGCAGGAAGCCCGTCCACCTTGTCTCGTGGTTTGTTGCGAAATAGGTAGGCAATCTTCGCCTTCCTTGTCAGCGCATTGAACCATTGCCAAACCACGTAATCTCTTCGTTGTTGCGGAAAGAGATATTTCAAGTTGAGCGACAGGGAGTATTCCACGTCTCGGGGTAAAATCACTCCTTGTCCCTTATGCACTCCTGGCCGCCATGAGAGTAACGTGTCAAGGTCGTTAGCTCCGAGTTGGCTCCAAAGGTACATTTTTCGAGCAAGCGAGCTCAGCTTGAAGAATTCCGGGGGGACCCTTTTGAACCCTGTTTGCGGGAGTTCAAGCGCTTGTTGGGCCGCTTCTCCGGCTGGGTTCGTTTTCCGGCGTTTTGTTGCCGTTGACGTTTCCCAGGCCTCTGGGTTTTCTTGACGGAGGTTTTCCCATTCCTCCGTTTTCCTTTTCCCGACAATGTCCTGTCACGTCGGGATTGGCCTTCTCGTTTGATAGCCTCCCTCACCAACACCATGAGTTGCTTCTGACTTTTCGAAGTGTCTGCATCTGTCATTTCGGTGTCGGCGTCCTTCTTCATAACAGTCCGCTTTTCTTTCGCAAGACGAGCTTTCTGGTATGAACTGACACCAATTGCGGCCACAGTTTGAGCCACCTTTCCAATCACTCCGCCATCCGAGAGGATCGCGTGGTTTTCGGGTGAAATAAGATTCGTTTCTGTGGTCAAGACCTGTCCCCAGGCGAGGTTAAGTCGTTCGGCGACATGGTTGCTCTGAATAAAATCGCGAAGGTTTTCAACTTCCTTCGTTTTAATCAGGATCATTTGGGTCAGCGTGTTCTTTTTTGCTTCGAAGATCACGGAGTCGAGGGTCATAGAGCTCAAACCGCCGTCATCAGGTCCCATGGCGTCCTTGGAGATCTGAAGCGTTGGTGGCTTTATTGAGTTGAGTTGCGGAACCTCCTCAAATTTCGAAAACCGGAGCCGGTCTTTCCACAAGGCGAGCAGTTTTTCGGCCGCACCGAGCTTGTGGCTAGCGTTGAGGACCTTGTCCAATATGTCCTTGCTGAGGGGTTGCGCTGGAACTGGAATCATGCGAAGGAGGTCACCTATACCATTGCATTTGGTGAGAGCAACAACAAACTCTCCCCTAACGCGGTAATTAATCTCGCTTTGTAACGCATCCTCCCTGGTCTGAGTGGATGGCACCGTAGAGCTATTGGAGGAGCTCGGCGTATGATGGGACGCCCGCGGGATGGTGTTCGTTCGCTGAGTTCCTGACATGGTGAACCAAGAGCACAATTGTCGTTAGGGTTAGAGAGTACAATGAAGAAGAGGTGCGTCTTGGATTTGTTTCTGCAAGTATACGTCCTAGATCTCCTGCTGGCAGAAGACCTTTCGTTTCCTTGCAGAAGAGAAACTCATCAGGGTTGGGTACAGTCTTTTATATCCTGTCCTTGTGGACCCTCACTCTACCAGTCCAGGCATCAGTAACCTGTGTTGGTGTTTCATGCAGAAGCGCGCGGCAAAGCGTCGTCTATATCTGCATGAATGGTGGGCCAATCGATTTGGCGCCGAGACTATTCCCGATTAGGCATAGCGCGGCTTTCTTTCGAGGTTTAGGGTTAGGGTTAGGGTTAGGGTTAGGGTTAGGGTTAGGGTTAGGGTTTAGGGTTAGGGTTAGGGTTAGGGTTAGGGTTAGGGTTAGGGTAGGGTTAGGGTTTCCCAGCCCGCACAAGTGCAACACGGACGGACCGAGTCCGACCTTCCCGGCCTAGGCATACGGATAGCCGCTAGCCTAGGGTGTCCGGCAGACAGTATCACGACACTAGCAGTATCCTCGGCTTACGCTCTCAGAATATCGCCTTCGAGAAGTCTGCCTGTCTGGTTTCCTTCGGTACCAGCAAAAGCCGGGTAACCCGCGTGCTGTTGTACGGGGTAGGTTCGCAGATGGATAGTCTGGCAGTGTGACGGGACCACCCCAGTCCTCCGCTCTGCCCCCTCTACCGGGGGTTTGGTTGGAGTTTTACGGCTCACGCTGCCGAGTGGTTTTTGGGTGTCGCAGGGGGAGTCATGGCTGCCTCTTGACGGCCCCTCAGGTCCACCGCTTGGTTCGCACATAGGGTGGGCTGACCTACTTATGCTGTAGATGTCCTCCCAGCGCGTTGTGTGCGCCGACGCTGGGGTGGGGCACGGGAGTCGGACCTCTCCCTCGCCTTCGAGGGCTTAACTATATACTATCTACGTATCTACCGCGTCTCTGCGAGCCAAGTGGGCTCCGATTTACCGGCCGGTAGATTTGGTCTCGGTTCGTCCCTCTCTGGATTTCGGTGAGGTTTTCTTGCCAGTTAATGTATTTGGCGAAGAAGTTCGGTGCCATGTCTCAGGGGTCATGGGAAGTTTTGCCATGTCTCAGCTGATCATGGGAGTCTGGTTTACCGGCCGTAGATTCGGTCTCGGTTTGTGCCCTCTCTGGATTTCAGTGAGGTTTCTTGCCAGTTAATGTATTGGCGAAGAGTTTACGGTGCCAATGTCTCAGAGGATCATGGGGAGTGTGCACGTCTTCATATAAGCAAAGAGGTGTGGTTTACCGGCCGGTAGATTCGGTCTCGGTTTGTGCCCTCTCTGGATTTCAGTGAGGTTTCTTGCCAGTCCAATGTATTTGGCGAAGAGGTTCGGTGCCATGTCCTCAGAGGATCATGGGAAGTGTGCCACGCCTCATATAAGCAAAGAGGTTTGGTTTACCGGCCGGTAGATTCGGTCTCGGTTTTGTTGCCCTCTCTGGATTTCAGTGAGGTTTTCTTGCCAGTCAATGTATTTGGCGAAGAGGTTCGGTGCCATGTCTCAGAGGATCATGGAAGTGTGCCACGCCTCATATAAGCAAGAGGGTTGGTTTACCGGCCGTAGATCGGTTCTCGGTTTGTGCCCTATCTGGATTCAGTGAGGTTTCTTGCCAGTCAATGTATTGGCGAAGAGGTTCGGTGCCATGTCTCAAGGATCATGGGAAGTGTGCCACGCCTCATATAAGCAAAGAGGTTTGGTTTACCGGCCGGTAGATTCGGTCTCGGTTTGTGCCCTCTCTGGATTTCAGTGAGGTTTCTTGCCAGTCAATGTATTTGGCGAAGAGGTTCGGTGCCATGTCTCAGAGGAATCATTGGAAGTGTGCCACGCATCATATTAAGCAAAGAGGTTTGGTTTACCGGCCGGTAGATTCGGTCTTCGGTTTGTGCCCTCTATGGATTTCAGTGAGGTTTCTTGCCAGTCAATGTATTTTGGCGAAGAGGTTTCGGTGCCATGTCTCAGAGGATCATGGGAAGTGTGCCACGCCTCATATAAGCAAAGAGGTTGGTTTACCGGCCGGTAGATCGGTCTCGGTTTGTGCCCCTCTGGATTTCAGTGAGGTTTCTTGCCAGTCAATGTATTTGGCGAGAGGTTCGGTGCCATGTCTCAGAGGATCATGGGAATAAGGTGAAACATTAATACATATTACGTGCTAGGATCGCTAGTATGTTTTGGTACATTGTCCCGCGTGAACTCCTCTCGTAGGCGGCCTTTACTTTACTAAGCGCCTCGAATGCCTGCTCCCAGTACCCATTGTTTAGCATGAAGTCAACGTTTGTGAAGCAACCATCCAGATCTAATAGCTTTGCTTGCCTTGCCCTTCTCACGCCTTTGCCTGCGGGAAAATCTAGTTGCTCCGCATTGGCAGTCGCAGTCCTCGTCTCCACGACGGAACCCCGGGAACCTGTAGTACAGCGTGTCTGTACCGAAAGCACCACACCCCACGGCGATATTGGAAGAAACTGGTCTTGCATGTGTCGAGGAGCGGTCAGGACCGGGATCCACGGCAGGCTTCCTCCCATCAGATCGAAGGGCCAACGCTACTAGCCTGGTCAGGTGTGGACCTCTGCGCGGTTTAGCTACCTGCTTCTTTACCCATTTCTCTGGAACTCCCGCCAGTGAGTAGGCTGTCAGGGCGTTCGTTTCTAGTTTCCAGAGGGTCAGTAGTCTATTCTCTCGTAGACTCCTCCGGAAGCCTCCTCCCGCCATCGGCCCGTAGTAGTAGATTTTGAAGCAGAGTCTCGCGTTCAGAGCGCTGAAGTCGAAAGAGGAAGGACATATGTAGGCATTCGAATCGCTCGCTTAGCTTGGGGAGACCGAGTAGGGTCTAGGTAAGGCACCAGCCGTGCTTCCCGTTCGCAATCCACTGTATCAGGGCCTTGTACCGGTCTTCGGTTATCTTCCATTTGCTTTCGGATCGGAGGGCCCACGCCCAGACAAGCGGAGCCCCGTACTCCAGAATTGCGCTACATACTCATAGTACGCTCGTAGTCGGTTTGCTACGCCCAGGTCGCAGAGTGGCGGGTCATAAAAGCTACGCGACCTACCGCCCTCTCGATTCGGTTATCTAGGTGTTGTTGGAAGTCAATCCCGTTGGCCGTTATTGGAAATCCTAGGTATGTGTACTGATCTACACCCGGTAGTATGTCCTTGTCCCAGCCAATAGGGCCGGGATAGGTGATTGAGACGTGGCCGCACTTCCGGATATTGACACTAATACCGTTCGTGTGGCACCATCGCCATATACACCCCAGTAGACCTCTAATTTCGTCTGGGTGCGAGTAGAGTAGTGCGCCGTCATCCGCGTAGAACAGCCCTTTCGGGAGTCGTGAGTTGGTCGGGTTCAAGTCATAGAGTAGGTCATCGACTAGGATGTTCCATAAGAGTGGTGAGAGCGGGGAGCCTTGGAGTACCCCCCTTGTCCGCTCAAACCATGGAGATGCGCCGCCGTTTGCCAGGACTCGAGAGGTCAATCCAGTCCGCAGTGCCTCAGGACCTCCAGTAGTCTCCGTGGAACATTCACGGCGCATCAAAGCAGCGTCAAGCAGGGTGTGGTTCACCATGTCCAAACGCAGCACTGAAGTCAAGGGAAGATCGCCCCCAGCGCACAGTCGCTGCTCGAGAGCAATGTGAACACCGCGGCGTGCGTCAGTGTAGAGTAATCGCTTCGAAAACCTGCTTGCGCCGGATGTGTAACTGCATCTGAGGCATGTGCAAACATTCTCCGGAGGAGACAGGATTCGAATAGCTTTCGGAATGTCGTCGAGAGTGCGATTGGTCGGGTGTTGAAGACTGTCTTCGGCTGCCTCGGGTCCTTGACGATAAGTTGTATATCCGTAGCGTTCCAGGCAGCTGGAGGTGTAGCCCTGGTCGAGGCACGAATTGAACAGGTGAGTAAGGGCAGGTAGTAGCGAGGTGTCCGCGAGTGCCTTCACCGCCCGCACGTGTATGCCATCGCTCCCACATGCCTTCGAGCTGTCCTGTCTCGACAGCTCCTTGCCTACCTCTTCGATAGTAAGTGGTTCAAAGTCCCCGCCTTTGCTCGGGCGTGCAGACCTCTCTACAGATATCGGGTAAGGTGCTTGGTAGCGCTTGCCGAGTTCGCGTGCCGCTTCATCAAGTGCGCTGATATCTGGATCGGAGCTGCATAGTAGGCTATTGTCCTTATCTAGGCGGAACAGCTGTCGGACCATCTGGAAGTATGTCGGTTCCGAGCAAGTCCTTGTCCCCTGGAGTTGGGTTTACATTCGCCTAGTGCTCGTCGACAGGCTTGCTGGCACGCCTTTACGATTCGTCCATGTTGGTCGTCAATATCGTAGCTCCGGTCTAGCGGGTGGAGACAGGCCGTCGCTGCTTCGGTCCATGCTGTCGCAAGCTTCGTAGCAACGTGCTCGTTTCCAAGTCGGCTGTTCTGGAAGCGCGGTAGCTTGGGATTCGGGTGTCCTAGGGTCGTAGCACTCGTCCAATCCAGTAGTAGTAGGTATTTGTGATCGGTCGAAAGATCCAGGCTAGCGGTATCTACCAGGTGAAGATTACAGTGGGCGAAGGGTCGCTTCGCAAAACAATGATCGATAGTTAGGTGTGGGAACCTTTGGAAGCCGTCCGGTAGTCTACCATGGGTTGTAGGGTCGAGGCGTAGCATTCCAGCAGCCTGCATCCATGACGAGATACTTGCTGCACGTTCGTCTGGGTTGCCAAGGCCGGTACGTTGGTTGTATCGGACATTTACGTCGCCAAGGACGACGTCCCTCGATTCTAGACTGGCCAGCAGTGCTTCGACGTCGCTCGAATTCATCGAAGGTGGCATATATATACCCGTAACTGTAGTCCCTTTAAGGGTTACGGTCACGGAGGAGTCGGTTACCTCCGGCGCGCTCGACATCATCGAACGGGCCTTGTTCGATCCTAGGGCGCACACCCCGCCAGTATGCCGACAGCCAGGTCTTGATAGTGGTTTAGGGGTGTGCGCGATTGCCGCAGTTGTCGCTATACACCCCTGGTAACCAACGTACACGTCTCTACAACAAAGAGCACATCTAGCATCCCCGAATCGATTAGCTGCAGGGTACGCTCCCAGCTATGGGTATCTAGTCCTTGTATATTTATGTATCCGATCCGGACACACTCGTTCGGTACCAGACCGACGTCGGTGTAAGTAGCAGTAGTTGTAGCGATCGCTCCCCGCTGCGCTAGACGAGTGCTTCGCCTTACGGGGGTCATAGTCGGAGGGTATAGTAGACTCAGCGGTCGGAGTCAAGAGGATCGCTAATTATGCTATCAAGCTCGGCAGGGTCGGGGTCCTCCCAGCTAGTTACAATGTCAATAGACGGGTTCTCTGCCGGGTACGCCGAGTCCGTTCTTGTCGAAGTAAGGTCGAGATATCTTTGGCGATAGCCGAGAGTATCTTAATCTCGGCGGACAGTTGTGTAATTCCTTTGGCTAACAGGTCCGGGCAGGCTCTCTTCCGCTCACGCTCAATAGTGTCGAGTTCGTCGTCTGTTTTCGCTTCAGGTCGTAGTAGGGTAGCTTCGGTTCGAGTGCGTTTAGGTGGGTTCAGGGCTGGTCTAGTAGGGGTTTGGGCAGATCTCGCTAGTGCTTTAGGCGATTGAGGTTCGACGGGTATTATCGCTTGGGGTTTATTATTAGGATCGGGTGTCGACGACAGCCGTCGGGAAATACTAGTCGTACTCCTGCCGTCCTCCTGTAGCTTGCTTCGACTTCTCGGCGGATATGCTCGACTCTGTCCTTGCCAAGTACCGTAATAGCTCGGGCTATGTACGTGTTACAAGAGGCAATAGCACAGCCGCGGCCTGTCTCTCGTCGCTTCTTTACGGAATTGCGGCAGCGGAATTGGCGGCGCTTTACTCCTACCTGCTCCGCCGCACCGTTCCCACCCTCGTCCTTACAATACGCGCGGATTGGTGGTTCCGGTTTCGGGCAACCTGGGCATGTAATCCGGTTGCCGTAGCGGAAGTGAAGGGTTTCGGCGAGGGATACGGACACCTCCGAGGTCCAAATAGCGAGTCTCGGTCGGTTCTGCTACCATATTTAAGGGAAGATGTAGCTAGGCAGGTTGCGCTCGGTCCTAGGTCCGGGTCAAGTAAACGAGGTTACAATCTGTTACACTGTAGTGAATGTGTATAGGGCGAATGAGGGCCTTAGTGAGTAGGGAGAACAGCGACTTTATAGCTTACTCCGTAGTACATTCGTCTTGTAGGACGAGGTTCATTCAAGCCAAGAACATACGCTAGAGATTAGAGGTTTACGGGCGAAGAGAATGTCGAGGACCATACCTATACTATTACTAGTAGTGCCAAACTTACCGGCCGGTAAATTGGTTTGCGCCTTTTGTATGGTTCAAGCGACAAACATCAAGCTCAGTAAGGAAATTAGGCGGATAGTGGGTTGTAAAGTAGGGGCGTCGTACATACAATATACAGGACCTTGTCAGTATTCCGGTCTCTGGTGCTTTCGGGCATAACCACGCTCGTGGCTTTTACGCTATAGGCGCTGGCGTGGCAGATCGTTATGGCGTAAAAGGCAAGGGCGGCCCTGGGCATGAACACGCTCGTGGCTTTTTACGCCATAGGCACTAGCGTTTGGGAGCCTAAGGCACAGAGGCCTTCATAGCGTAAAAACGCAAGGGCGGCCCTGGGCATGAACACGCTCGTGGCTTTTTACGCCATGGGCACTAGCGTTTGGAGCCTAAGGCACAGAGGCCTTTATGGCGTAAAAACGCAAGGGCGGTCCTGGGGCATAAACACGCTCGTAGCTTTTTACGCCATAGGCGCTGGCGTTTGGGAGCCTAAGGCACAGAGGCCTTCATGGCGTAAAAAGCCACGAGCGGCGGGCGTTCGGTGCCTCGGTTTAGCACGTTGCTCATAGCGTAAAAAGCCACGCCTAGATCGTATTGCCCTCGTGTTGGATGCGGTGCGCTCTCGGCAAGCTTGTAGTGGCTTGGGGAGCTGGTGTATAGCAAAGGTTCTTAGCTGTAATTACACAAAGTTTACTGGCGGTGACGAGAGCCCTATACCATCAGACAGCCAATCTTCTGGGAACATCTCCCAATCAATTGGTTCAGTTTCGCTTCTATTGTTGCTCGGGTTAGGTGGCGTAAGCGGCACACTCCCTTCAGCCTCAAACCAGTCTCCTCCTAATTCACGCAAGCCTTGGTATGAACCGTCCCATGACTCCAGTCGCATACGTGACGTTGGTGGGGCGGGCGCCGTCGATTGCGTCCATCAAAATCGGTTCTAGTGCTGTGCCTAGGTGGATTACTTCAGGGCGGAAGAGCTTAATACAGTCCAGCCAGGTATCTAGCTCTTCCTTTAGGAGCTTCTGTTCGACGAACGTTTTCTTCAAGGTCGTAGGGAAGAGTCCGATTGTTCCTCGCGGTAGTACCTCGGTTACCCGGAGCCATCGCCTCCAGTATTTAATGTCTCGAGTGAATGTACTATACGCCCGTTTCGCACGCTCCTCACGTCCGTAAAGCCATCGGAACATCTCCTCTTTTGCGATGCTTCGATGGGGTGTCCGTGTCGCTTCATTCCCTTGTGCAGTACTAGTTGAGTTATCTTGTAGTTCTAGGTACCGCCTTCCGAGTGCCGCCATCTGTAGTCTTTCTTGTGGTGTTACAAGCGCTCGCGCAATTCCCGTGCGCTTCAACCGATCGTATAGTGCAACAAACTTAGGGTCCCAGTCCATCCCCTCTTCGAGCCAGACGCGCCCCTCACTAGCAGCTGCCTCTTCGGTCTCGGTCACGCTTCTGTCGCACCGCTGCAGATCCCGAAGTGTCCCCTTCTTCCGCCATTCCGACATCAAATCCTTCCATTGCGTCGCAACGCTTATATCAGCTATCTGGTACACGTAGGCCCACATTGTCTTCGAAAATGCGGAGTCCTTCGTGGGGAGCTGAAGCGCTAGCCATCGGTGTGCGGCAGTAGCCTGGGAGACGTCGTACTGGGTCGCTGGCACTTGCACCTGTCGAGTAATGTCGCCGGTTGCCTGCGTCCGTACATCCCTCGCTGCCGCCCTCTCCTCTTCTGTCCTCGCAACCCCGAGGACTATTGCCCTGATTCTCGATTTCGGTAGTCCGTTCTCCTTGCGAGCTCGGAGTAGGAGCCAGTGCACCATCGTCCGGTCCCCTATGCCTTGCCCTCTTCGTACGGTGAGTGCTAGTCTCCCGGTCACTTCCTCCGCTGTAGACCTCTTCTAGCCGGGGCGCTCCGTCGTAAGGGACCGTGTTGGCCGGGGCGGACTCTTGATCCAACGCGGACTATCTTCCAGACCGTAGTCTCATCTCGCCGCTGTCGGATTACTATCTCGCGATCGGAGCTACTGCTGGAGCTCGGCCTAGACCATGTACTCCTCTCGCCCGTAACGCGATCGACGTAGTGGAAAGTAATGTAGCTGCCATAGTTCGGGTCCTGCGCCTTTGGGATGTCCGGTGTCGCCATAGGGTAGGGCTTAGAATAATGATACGAGCGTGACGGATGGGGTGATTGCTTAGAGGTTTATCCTGTATGCTCTCGTCCTCAGTCTGGACCATAGGTATGAAGGTCTCCGCGATTGCGACGGTGGGTATCCTTTCAGAGTCCCCTGGATTCTGAAGTTGGTTTATCCACGCCATTGCCAGGGGGTTTAGGCAGTTTTCGTAGCGTCGAAGGCTGCTACCGTGGGTTTGCCGACGGCCCTGACCCGAAGGTCGCATATGGCGTAAAAAGTCTAGGCGTAGGGTTTGTGTAGTAAGCCTCAGGCCCGGAACCCACCCATGGCGTAAAAAGCCATAAGGGTCGGCTTGTCGGGCGCGGGGCACGTGAAACCCCCGCGTACCTGCATCCTAAGCCGTTCCCCGCTATTCTCCACATTCCTCTCCTCAATGTCATACAACCTCACCTCCTCTACTCCAGCAGAACCACCGTTCTCCGGGCAACCCCGCGCATGCCACATCCCTAAGCGCTCGCAAGCTACATCATCGACTCGACGGAAGGCGCACCTGCGCCCGTAAAGAGTGGGTCACGAGCGACGGACATGGCAGTGGCTCGGAAGGTACGACAAAGGGTCGGTTCTTATAAGGGTACCGGTTCGGATTAGGGTACTAGAGGCAACCGTCTAGAACTTGAGATTAGATTTACCGGCCGGTAGACTTAAACAGAATCGACGATTGCTTGGTGTTGAACATATAACTCGGACGATAAGAGCGCTACTCCTACCGCAGGCGGTCGGGTCTCCCCCGGATACAGAGTTGGTACTCAGTGCTGCAATATGCTAATACTGGGGTAAAACTAGGATAAGCTACCCTTCGCAAACAGCTACCAATTTACCGGCCGGTAAATTTATACGGTGGAGAGACTGGATAGCGTGGTGCAGCTGGCGACTACGGTATTGATAGGGTGGACATCCTCCCCGACATGGGCCTACTAGGGTTGCTTCATGATACCGGTCAGGCTATAGGGGGTATGTCTTCTCTCGCAGGGCGACAGGTTCTCTCGCTGACTCGCCCACCACTCCTTAGCCTTCTGTCAAGGTGGTGCGGTTAGAGGCGAATTTACCGCCCGGGTTAGTCTCCCACGATTAGTGTGAGTTTTGGGGTTCACGTCACTACCGCTCACTTACTGTTCACTTCCCCGCATCTAGATGGGAGCCGTTCGGGTGACTGCCATACATTTTTGCTGACGCGCACCTAGATCCGCCCCATTTCCACGATCCACAAGTGAAGCCGATGTGGATCCCACGAAGGTCTGTGAATTCGCACGAGTGAATCCGCGCGTGTGGATATGCGCATGTGAACTGCCCGGGCGCTAGCGCCAAACCTTATTTGGGACCTATAACTTCTACGCTCCTCCCTCGATTCTTAGCTTTTTCGCTTCCTCGCTACAGACCACCCCCCCCTGTTCTTCATCTTTGCCCACTTGCACGGCCGGGAAATTCGGCGACAACAACAACTCCAACCTGCACGGCCGGTAAATTCGGCAACAACAACAACTGCAAAACTCCAGCACACAAACACCATCAAATCTACGCCCTTTCCCACAGCTCCTCCCACCTGCGTGTCGAGCAGAGTTTACCGAAGAGGCAATTTACCGGCCGGTAAATCTGGCTGGGCGGCCTTGATATCGGCATACTCCTTCCCTGCTTACAGCGCCGGGGGTTTGTATACAGTGCTTACTCCGCTTCAATACGGCCACTGCTCCAACCAAGCAGTGTGGCACCGTCCGGCCGTGAAGTCCTCCTCCCGTTCAAACAACGAGGTGGACTGCACTCCACACCTCTCAACCCTCCTGTCCACTACTCTTTCAGCTAATCTTCTCGATCTGCTAACATGTCTTCCAACGCCGGCCCAAGCAAGGGCAAGGGCAAAGGCAAAGAGCGCCAAGCCGACCTCCCTATCATGACCGCGGCCCAGAAGAAGATGAAGAAGGTCGGCGAAGCATTGGCGTCCACTCCTACCAACAAGAAGAACGCAAGAAGAAGGGTGCGGAGTCCGACCCGAGCGACCCGAGACCAAGGAGCAGCAAGAAGCCATTATCGCCAGCAGTCTGATGAACGACTTCAGCTCATATGGTGTGTATGTCGTCCCGCCGAAACAACGGCACCAACACCGAGAATCTCGGAGTCTTTGCGGGTACCTCGGCGCTCCCGACATCAAGACTTTGTGGGATGCTGTGCACGCGGCTCGAGATGTACTTAAGTCGCTCGAGGCTCAGATTCAGGTAAGCACTCACCCGTCTAATTTACCGGCCGGTAGATTCGGCAGCGTCGCCAGACTCTTGCAGACCTACCGGCCGGTAAATTCCCCCGCCGGTCTCTCAGCCTTACCTACCGGCCGGTAAACTTGGCAGCGTTCCCAAACTTCTCGCCAAATCTACCGGCCGGTAAATTTGGCAGTGTTTCCGAACTTCTCGTCGAATCTACTAGCTAGTAGATTTAGCGAGCGTAGGTTCTCTCTTATCGTTCTGAGACTGACATGGCTTGGCAGTACGGCTATGGTTACCAGCACAAGAATCGCGTGGGCCGTGAACGACATCATCTCGGTCGGCACGAAGCTCTTAAGGATGGTGACATCGACCTCAACATCGACTGGCGCGATAGGCACGTTCGCAAGGCCTACATCGACGAGGAGAATTTTGCCGACACTGCGCGGTACGGGCGTCGGCCGCAACTCAGGTGCTTACCGCGGCACTGTCATCTTCCTTCGCCATGCCCAGCTCATCGTTCACCTCATGCACGACTTCCATCCGGCCATCTTCCCTGGACCTGCTCCTGGTGCCCCACAGAACCAAGTCGTCGCCGGCATTGCTTCGGAGGACATCAGCCGTGTCAAGTGTTTGATGAGCTTCATTGGGTACAAGCAGCGCCAGCTCCGCAAGGGCTCCGGTGACACGAATCTCTGGGCCAAGGTTGCACCCGATACCCGCCGTGGCTTCAGCGAAGACACCGCCGTGGTTCCAGCCCTGTACCGCTTCGAAGGCGGGCCAGCGTTGCCCGACGCCCGTGAGAGGCCGCGCAGCAGATGTATGCGACGGGCATGCAGCGCTTGACGGAGATGGCTGCCCAGCGGTTCGCGGGTGTTAAACGATCCCTCCGCTACTGAAGAGGATTTGCAGAAGATGGACGAGGTGGCGACCATTTCGGTCTGTCTCGGGGCGGACGGTTGAAGAAGAAGAACAAGAAGGCCGCTCTGCTCCAGTCACTCCCTGCCATTGACCCGGCAATCCGCGATGCCGCCATCAAGAACCTCTGTCGCCCGCTGCAGATCATCCACGATCGCGACGAGGAGACCGCGCGCGTGCCGAGGCGCTCGATGGCGAGCGGGTCGCTGACGCTCTCAGCCTGACCCGCCTCAGCTCATCAATCGGCGATCTGGCAACCGAAGGTGAAGGCGTGGGCAATTCTACGAAGCTCGCGGTTGAGACCGATGTCGAAGACGCCATCCAGCGCGGCGGACCGGCGACCGCCATTTCCTAGAGCTTCTTCGCCAGCTGGAGCATTTCGACCGAGGACCTGGAGAACGTCGACCTCCACGACGCCGTGAAAGAAGGTGAACGACACCAAGATCTCCTCCGCCTTCCGCAACCTCCAGAATTCGATCAACTCGGTCTCCGCTTTCCCACCCCAATACGACGAAGTCGTGGAGCGTTTTGGGTTTCACCGTCACCCCTAGCGAGAACGGCGTGCCACTCGTCAACCACTTCGGTGTCCATGCTCCTTCCCCCACCAGTCGTCGCCGTCAGCTTCCTCGTGGACATTGTTGGAGAGCAAGCTTCGTCCGCCGCCCTGTTGGACGAGACTGGTTTGGGCAAGACCATCCAGGCTCTCAGCTCCGACGTCAACTCCACGACCACATTCGCGAAGCCCTCGCGAAGGAAAAACCGTAATAAGTCCATGCCTGACCCTCCCTAATCTACTCCCTTGACCACCCAATCGCGCCAAATTTACCGGCCGGTAAATTGAGTATCGTTCTAAACTGTTGTTTTAGTTCTTGCACCCGACGACCTCTTTCCATGAGTTCTTCCCCCCTCACCCCGCAGGACAACAGTGGCTCAGACCGCCGCTTGCCGTTTGCGACATCAAGAAGAAGGCGAAGGGGCAAGCAGAGGGCCGAGGCCGAGAGAGCTCCCGAGAGCGAGTTCCGAGGACGATGCCGACGACGATGATGATGATGACGACGACGACACCGAGGCGGCCCTGCCAGGGAATACGATGGATGACGTCGACAGCTGGCGTACGAGATTGAGTCGAGAACCGGCTTGAGGAGGCTGGCCTGGACGAGGATGGTCGCACGCGGCAAACTTCATGGGCGATGGTTACCGTCCGGGCACCCCGCCTCGATGAGATTCAGGCTGCCATTGAGCGCAATGATGCGAAGCGAGCAGGTTCGTTGCCATTCAGATTTACCGGCCGGTAAATCTGGCGCTGGAAATGTGCTTGACTTTGTATTAGATTCGAGAAGCGCGGTATCCCTTACTTCCAGCCGCGCATCGTCTACGCACCCGCCGGTGCCACTTTCTGTCTGGACCAAGGAGATCACCGACTCATTCTCCTCCACCATCCGGCTGAGAGCCTGGCTCAGTGCTGGTACCAACAACACCAGCGCTGCCTTGGGCGGCGACTTCATCGGCACTGGGCGTGATATCGAGACCTACGTGCGCACTCTCCCCCTGACCACCCGGCAACCGGTGAGATTGTGTTTGTCACCTCATACACGACCGCGGCTGCGCGCCTGCTGCGCCATTTCATTCAGCGGGGCAACGAGCGGTACTACATCAGCAAACTGAGCAGGGCGGAGTGCACCGAGCTCGGCATACCCCATGATGAGTACATGAGTCGGCAGGAGCGGGCCAGAGCTTATCTGGCGGAGGGTGTTGGCGAGCGCAGATACGAATTGCGTGTCAGGCCGGGCCTCTGGGATACCTCTTTTTGGGACGAGGTGCATCGGTTGAAGAACATGCACACCCAGCAGATGTATACGCTGCTGTCACAGCGTCATGGCCGCGTGCTGATGCTTACGGCATCGCCATTTATGCGCCGCCTGCGCGACCTGACGTCGATCCTGGAGGTCGTTAACCACACCAGGAAGCGGGGTCAGCATGTCGCCGGTCTGGTCGGCAAGCGTTCGGTCGCTGAATATGAGCGGCTGGGGCGAGAGCTTGAGCGCGTCGGGGGAGCTATCTTATGGCAGATGAGAAGACCCAGGACCGCCTGGCAACGTTGCTGGACCCCGCCCCTTATTTCGATCTCATGGCCAGCTTCGACGATGCTCCAGCTGTTGTCCGTAAGGTCGTCCCTTCCGTACTACGCCTCATCGGACTTAGGCGCGTGACTGGTCAGCCGATCGAGGCCCAGGGGCAGCAACATCTGATCGCTGCCAACATCCCACCGTTCCACTGCACGCTCGTGGAGCTCTTCCGCAACCGGTGGGAGGACCGGTACTACACCCCAGTCCATAAGGAGAAGATCGGTGAGGACGACCAGTTCCTCGTGGCTGCCGCCCCGCATGCCCAGCCCGCCAAACCCATCCGCCTTCGCCACCAACTCGACCTCGCCACAGAGACCGAAGCGCGTGATAACTTCGACAAGCGCCGGCGTCTCCAGATTGCAACCAACAACGTCGGCCAGGAGAACCTGGCAAAGTTCAAAATCCAGTCCAATGCCAAGGACGTCCAGAAATGGTAAGCTGCCCTTTTTACCGGCCGGTAAATCTGGCCATTTAATTATAAGCTGAGAGCTAACGTAATCTCCACAGGTATGAGGACCAGGCCGGCGACAGCGCTGCCTTCTCCCTCTACTGGATGGCGACAAACGAGGGCTGGAGCTCGGCGCCGACGGATCGGCTCAGCCAGGCGGCATACATCCTCAACCCCAGCAGTAAGGCCCAGTACTGCGTGCGGGAGACTCTGCGCCTGCAGGCGAAGGATGAGAAGCTCCTCATTTACTGCGACTGGCCCACGTCGGTATGGCTTATGAAGACCCTGTACGACATCCTCGGTTTCAAGGCCGCGCGGATCAGTGCTGGGCAGAGTGCGAAGGAGCGCAGTGCGCTCACCGACCGCTTCAACAATCCCCAGGATAACGGCATCATGGTCCTGATCTGCTCTTCTCGGTCGGCCGCGGAGTCCTACAACTTCCAGAAGGACTGCCACAACATCATCGTCATGGACCTGGTCAACTTCAACACCATCCTGCAGATCATCGGTCGTTGCTACCGCATCGGGCAGAAGCACGAGCAGTTCATCAAGATCCTCATGCTCGATCGCTCATACGATCAGGTGCTGCTAGGGCAGTACGCCAGTGCTATGGTCGCGCAGCTTGCTGCCACCAGCGGTGTTCTGATGGACGGCATTTCCGACGACCATTGTGAAGATGCCCTCAACGATCCCGGTTTTGCGGCAAGGGTCCAGGATCTCGTCAAGTTCGGCAAGCTCACCCAGATCGAGGCTGCGAGAGAGGAGTTGTACACCTTGGCTGTGCAAGGCAAGCTCCGCGCCAACTTCGGTCTCCGCACGGATCGCGACAATGAACTGTGGGCCAATGCTCGTGCGCTAGATGCCAAGCTCCTCATCCCTGGAGAGCACCAGTACCATCTCACGAAGAAGGGACCCGTCGCCGAGCATGCCAGGAGGATTCTCGAGCGCGCCCAGATTACCAGCACCACTGTGCCTCCGACTCCAGTCAGCAAGGGCGCTGCCACCTACATCAGCAAAATGCAGAAG
>JAGUCJ010000060.1:0-44722 GCA_019670975.1 Acidiella bohemica
CACTGTTGTTAGTAACTGGGTAAGGGTGTAACGTACCTAAGTCCGGGTGAACTCCAAATGAGTACAACAAGGTCTGAGTCGCTGTGAGCTTTTAGTCGGTTTGTAACATGAGTTGAACACACTCCTACATAAGAAAGATCTGTTGTCTATATACATAGGAGATTTGCTCCCTTGGTCGCAGTCGCTGCTGGCGACTGTGATCAAGTCGCGCTCACCCCGAGCGATCGTGATCTGGTCGCTGTGTCGCAGAGCGACCGAGTGATCTTTCCCTGGATCACTCCAAGGCTGAGTGAGCTGCAGGTCACGTGACCTGTAGTTATCGGGGTAGGTTCTTGGCGCGTGTTTCTGCCCCGGGGTTGGCGCTTCGTGTTGCATGTTTGTAACACCAGGCGCCCCCTCTGAGTCGTGTCCTCACGGCTCTATAGGCCATCGGGCCCTCGTGTCCTGCGGTCATTTTATTCTGCGGGTACTGTTGTCCTGCAGGTCGTCGTGTCCTGCGGGTCTGTGTTGCTTGCGGGTCCAAGCGTCCTGCGGGGTTCCTGATCCTGCGGGTTGTCTGGTCCCGCAGTCATAAGCAGCCTGCGGGCCGCTTCTTAAGTTCGTCATCCGTTCTCGCTATGTCCTCTTCCACCTCCAAGAATCGTCTTCGTCTCGCATCCGAGATCCAACGTACTGGTCTTCCCGTTCCAATCCCTTGCGAGCGCTGTCTTCTCGGAGGTCACCTTTGCATTATGTCGGAATCCACTTCCCGGCTTCGCTGTTCGGAATGCGTCCGCCTCGGTCGCAAGTGTGTAAACATGTCCTGGGAGTCGCTGGATAGGACTCGGGAGGAGTATCGTCGGAGGGTGGAAGCCGATGAGGAGGAGTTGGCTGCGGTCCTTGCGCGACTGATGCGCGACAAGAAGATTTTGAAACAGGCAGAAGAACGTGCGAAACAAAAGGCCTTGCATCTGGAGGCCGAGATGGAGGCGACCGGGGAGCTGGAGGCAAGCGAAGATTGTCCTGCTGCCGATGCCCACATTGGTTTGTCTCCAGCGGTGTGGTCCTCCTTGGACTTCGTCAATTCCGCGATCGACTTCTCCGGTCTTTCTTCTGGTGGAACTGTGATAGCAGGTCCGAGCAATGGGTGAGGTTTCGTTTGGGTTCCCAGGTGTTATCGGTATGTGGGTATCCTTTCCATTTGACGAGGTATTGCTGACCTTTTTGTTCCAGGATTTGTTCGACTTCGAATTCGTCGTCTTCTTGGGGTTCGTAGTGGAAGGTTGTTTGGAGTGGGGTATCCGGATGTGCTGGTTCCAGCAGCGATATGTGGAACACTGGGTGTATCTTAGCGTCCTTTGGGAGATTCAGCTCGTAGTTGAGTTCTCCCTTCTTTCTTTTGACCAAAAATGGTCCGACCTTTACGTGGTCCAATTTCTTTGTTCCTCGTTTCGTCTTTAGGTTCTTCGTCAGAAGATATACCTTACTCCCCTCTTCCAGCTGAGGTGCCGTTTTTGAGTCTTTATGTCGTGTCTTGACCAGAGTTCTTTGTGACTTCTCGATGCGTTCCTTGAGTTTTCTGTGGACTGTCTTTAGGTCTGAGGCCTTGGTAAGTGCCTTTTCCGTGGCTGGCCCTTGTCGCGGTTCCATGAACAAGTTGGGGTCTTTGCCAAAATTCGAGAAGAATGGCGTTTCTCTAGTAGTCTCCGAAGCGCTGTCGTTGATTGCTACCTGTGCCATGGGTAACTGCTCTACCCAGTTGTTCTGGCTGAGGTTCATGTAGTGGCGTAGGTATGGCTCCAGATTCTGATTCATTCTTTCGGTTTGGCCGTCTGTTTCCGGATGGAATGCTGTTGATAGCTTGTGTTTAAGTCCAATTGCTGCAACGAGTGTCTTCCAGTAATTCGATGTGAAGAGTTTGTCTCTATCGGTGATGAAGACTCGCGGTATCCCGTGGTAGCGAATGAGGCGGTCGAGCACAAGGCAGCCTAACTGCGGGGCCGTGATCGTCTCACTGCATGGGATAAAGTGTGCGTACTTGGTTAGTCTGTCCACCATGACCAGTATGCAGTCATATTGTTGTCCTGTGGCTGGATCGGTTGATTTCGGAAGCTTGGTGATGAAGTCCATAGTGACTTCGTCCCATGGTGTATCCGGTGGTGGTCTGAACTGCAGATTGCCGTACTTGGCGTGTCGTGATGATTTGTTCTTGCAGCAGCTGTCACACTTCTTGACGTAGTCGGAGACCTTTTGTCTCATACGTGGGAACGTGTAGTTTCGTCGAATCCGTTCCGTGGTTCTTGCAACTCCTGGGTGTCCATTTTGTGGTCCGTCGTGGTGGTTGCGTATGCATTCGAGTTCCTTCTCGGGTGGCACTTGGTACTTGCCATGCTCGATTGGGAATTCTTCGCTATTGTCGTTTAATATCCTCATCGTCAGGTTGAACTCCTGAGTGTTTGCTGCGCTCAGGCTTCCGTCTTTGTTCACCTTAAGGATTTGTTGTGGTTTGGGCTCGTTGCCCTCCATGTAGTCGCTTCTTCGGCTTAGCGCGTCGGCGCGCCCATTGTCCTTTCCTGGAGTATAAATGATATCGAACTTGTATTGTCCGAGTAGCTCTGACCATCGACATTGTCGTCTCGATAGATCCTTGGTGGTTGTAAAGAATTGAAGGTTCTTATGATCCGAGTAGATAGTCAGTCCTGTAGCTCCTTCACAATAGATTCTCCAGTGGCGCAATGCTGCAACGATTGCTAGCAGTTCTTTGTCGTAGATCTCGTAGTTCTGTTCCGCGGGTGTCATCTTTCTTGAGAAGTATGCGATGGGATGTCTTTTGCCCTCTATTTCTTGTGTGAGGCATGCCCCTATCGCGTAGTCGGAGGCGTCGGTTTCGATAATGACTTTTCGTTTTGGGTCGAACATAGCCAGTGTTGGTGCGGATGCACTTGCTTCTTTGAGCTGCTCAAAGGCTCTCTGCTGGTCTGTTCCCCATCTGAATCCAGTGTCTTTTCTCGTAAGCTGTGTGAGTGGTAAGGCGAGCTTCGAATAGTCCTTGATGAATTTTCGGTTGTAGTTGGCGAGCCCAAGGAATGCTTGTACGTCCTTGATTGTTTTCGGTGTCGGCCATTCCATAATGGATTGAATCTTTTCGGGATCCATGCGGATGCCGTTGGTGCCAACAATGAATCCTAGGAAGTCCACTTCCTTTCTAAAGAACTTGCACTTTTCTGGTGCAGTCCGGAATCCTGCGTTGCCGAGTCGTTCGAGTACTTCGCCGACGTCCTTGGCATGTTGTTGTCGTGTGCCGGTGGTGAAGATAAGGACGTCGTCCATGTAGGCGATAGCTGTGATGTCGAGTACGTCTCGTAAGGCGTCGTTGACGACCTCTTGGCAAGTTGCTGGTGCATTGGTCAAGCCCATAGGCATGACCCTGAACTCATAGAGTCCAAAGCGTGTCCGGAATGCTGTTTTCCATTCTTCTCCGGGTGCCATTCGTACTGCGTAGAATGCGTCTCGCAGGTCGATCTTTGAATACCAATTGGCTCCGGTGAGTCGGTTCTTCATTTCCTCGATATTGGGTAGCGGATAGCGGTTCTTGATCGTAACCGCGTTGAGTCGTCGAAAGTCGATAACCATGCGTAGTTTTCCTCCTTTCTTCGGAACGAACATTGCGGGTGAAGCGGCGGGTGACTGTGACTTCTGTATCCAACCTTTCTTCAGGTTGGTGTCCAGCCATTTTCGTTGTTCTTCCAGCTCTCTTTGGGATAGCGCGTAAAGTGGTCCGAACGGTGGTTCCTTTCCCGGCTGGATCGGTATTTTGTGGTCCCACGGTTGATGTTTAGGCAGTGCCTCCGGCCCTGTCTCTTCCTGAAAGAGGCGCTTCCATTTCTTGAACTCTTCAGGGATCTCTGGGGGTGCGTTACTTCCTCCCTCAACTCTCACTTCGTGGCCTGGCAGGACCTTGCCAGTGCCTGTGGAGTCCGAGCCTTTCCTAGGCATCGTGGTCGATTGGCGATCAATTTCTCCGATCTGCCTTCTCTCATCCATCACCGAACGCTGCCGGTGTAATGGGCCGATGTCGATAACGCAATCGCATCTCTCGAATCTGAGTACTCGTTTCCTCCAATCGATATGAGGATTGTGCCATTCCAGCCATGGGGTGCCTAGTACTACGTCGTGCCTGGCCATTGGCACCACGTCCAAGACGATCTCCTCGGTGTGCTCCTGGAAGGCTAGTTGCAGCGGCATCGTTTCGCTGTCTACGTCGGGCAGAGACGATCCATCTACGGCCGTCAATTCGTACCCTCCATCTTTCTTCTTACGGGTAGCGATCCCGTGTCGATCCACGAACTGGGCTGATATAAAGATTCCGCTGGCTCCGGAGTCGATCATAGCCAGAGTTTCGTGTCCGTCGACGATGCATTTGGTGCGGAAGACTGGTGCTGATGTGCTCTGAGCATTCGTGTTGTTGAGTTCCCGTAAGTCGCTCTTCCTTGCGGGCTCTAGTAGTTTTTTGCCATCTCGGTGGTCTGTACCAGAGAGACTTTCCAATTAAGGGGTCCCGTCTTAGGCGTGAGTACCACATGGCTTCCTTGCTGTTCGACTTTGATATGTCCGCTGATAATTGCTCTTGTGCGCGGCAGTAACTGTCGTGATGTCGTTGGTTCTGGGGTTCCTGGCGGAGTTCTAGGTAGAATGACCCATGATTCGATTTCCTCCTTGGATTTCGCCTTGAGTTCTTGCTCTGACATTTCGTCGTCCTGCCAGGCATCCTGGATTCGGTAGAACTCTTTGTACCGTAGGTCGATAAGTCGGATTCGTTCCCTCATTTGTCGTGGGATGATCTTTCCGTCGGGCGTGAAGTAGCTGCCGTCCGGGTTAAACCTCGATCCTATTGGAACGACTTCCCGTACATGCGTGTACTCGGTGAAATTGGTGTAGACCCTTCGGTATTTCCAGAACATGCTTCGTAAGCCTAGCAAGGCTTCGTCGAATCCTTGTGGGTTGAGTCGTCGTTTTCCTTGGATTCTCGGAAATATTTCTTCGTAGCGTTGGACGATGTATAGGACCATGCGTTTGATTGGTTCAGGGCCGTCGACTGAGAAGTTGAGTATCTCATTATCGTCTGGCTCGTCGTCGTCGGTGTATTCCTCTTCGGAGTCTTCTGGCGTTGCTTCGCCCTGGGTGGACTCGGGGATTTCCGGAATCACTCCTAGTTCCTGAATGTGGATTGTTTCTGGTTCCTCTTCTTCGTATTCGTCCTGGTCCTCGTCTTGAGGCGGTATGTTTTCTTGCAGGGTGGCGTCCTCCCGTCTGTATGGAGGTGGAGACCTTCCTCGGGCGATATTGCCGTCGTCTCTGGCCTGCTGTAGTGGTTGGCGTACTGGCGATGTCGGGAGATTGCCCCATCCGATGGTGGCGTTGAGCTCCTTTCGTGGGCGTTGCGGAAACCATCCACGGTCCATCTTTGAGCTGTAGTGTTTTGAGCATGAGTCGTTGTAGCAGAACGACCAATGTAAGGTTGCATGCTCCTCTTAGGGTTAGGGTTAGGGTTAGGGTTAGGGTTAGGGTTAGGGTTAGGGTTAGGGTTAGGGTTAGGGTTAGGGTTAGGGTTAGGGTTAGGGTTAGGGTTAGGGTTAGGGTTAGGGAGTACAATGAAGAAGAGGTGCGTCTTGGATTTGTTTCTGCAAGTATACGTCCTAGATCTCCTGCTGGCAGAAGACCTTTCGTTTCCTTGCAGAAGAGAAACTCATCAGGGTTGGGTACAGTCTTTTATATCCTGTCCTTGTGGACCCTCACTCTACCAGTCCAGGCATCAGTAACCTGTGTTGGTGTTTCATGCAGAAGCGCGCGGCAAAGCGTCGTCTGTGAAAGAGTTAGCGAGGTTGCGGTCTTGCGGGCGCAATCTCAGTGAGGGGAGAAGACCAAACCGTGCCTCACCTATATCTGCATGAATGGTGGGCCAATCGATTTGGCGCCGAGACTATTCCCGATTAGGCATAGCGCGGCTTTCTTTCGAGGTTAGGGTTAGGGTTAGGGTTTTGAACCCTACTCTTCCGCTTCACCAAAAGATGTGCGAAACTGCCTGTTCGGATCCATCCATGCCTCGAAACCTCCGATTCCTTCCATCCTATGAGTGAGGGATAGTTGACGATACACCGTGCCCGTACCCACCCTCTTGTCCTGAGGTATGATTCAGACGGCACAGATCCATCCCAGAACCCGAAGACCGCGACTGTCTTACTAGAGAAGGGCGAAGAGGCAGTCAAGAGGCTTGCGCAGCTTTGAAACCACGCTCTTAAGGTAGTCTTCGCAGGAGTCCGTTGTCTCCCCCGGAACCTCCTACTACTAGTGTACCCTAGCATCCCAACTTTTTCGTCCAGCGGGAGTGTGATACCCCGACACTCCGTCTTACGACCCGAAAGGTCTCGGCATCTCAAAAGGTAGGTCGTCATCGATGTCCATGGCGGATAAGTCTAGCTGTACTTCTTCCAGGGTAGTTTCTTCATACTCCGTACGGAGCAGGTTTCGATTTACCGACCGAACCACATCCCACAGGGATTTAGTCCGTTTCTTGGAAATGATCGTATGCTGAGGGAAGGGCAAGGATTTGCCTGCAGGTGCGCAGCGCCTCCAAGTCTTCAGCATCTCGTTCCAAACGTCGGCTGAAGAAACATTCTCCCAGGCGGGGTTGTAGCGGGAAACAGCGATAATGAAGTCACCGGTTCGGGCGCGGGCCGTTCCAAAAGCCGAGCGCCGTGGCAACCATTTCACCTGCCTGCCCCACTTAACCAACGCCTTCCTCGGCCAGCCCCGAGATTGAAGCCTCGACAAGAATGTCGTTTTCCATGTCAAAAAATATGGCTCTCGGTTTGAAATAGCGGCTGTCCGGGTGAGTTCTCCTTTCACCATTCCCTTCTTCACCGATAAGGGATGGCTGGAGGTCCAGGGGAGATACTGATGATGATTTCCGACCTTCTCATAAGGCCGGAAGCACACTTCCGACTTCCCCTCGTGTATGTGAAACCATACATCGAGAAAGGATAATCCAACGTCGGAGTGTGCCCAAGCGATGTTCATACCAGGGGCTTGGATCAAATGGCTAACGACGTCGTCCGAAGGGTGAAGGACGAAGATATCATCAATGTATCGACGGTATAACCCGTCGAAGTCTTGAAGATAGCGTTTCTCGTAAAAGGCCAGGTAAAGGTTGGCGAACACGGGACCGCAGTGTATTCCCATGGGTACCCCGTCTGTCTGTCGCCATAACCTGTTGCCAAGTTGAAACACCGTGTTTTGCCAGAGAAGTTCGGCGGCTTTGAGGATCCAGTCTTCGAGTACTGTATTATGTCGATAGGCTGGAAACCAGTGAACCGCGGATTTGAGGGCCGTCTGGAAGTCGACCCATGGGATAGACGTGTACATTGAGGCAACGTCTCCCGTGTGGATTCGGACACCTAGTCCTCTCTCGTTGAAGGTTCTCACTTCTTCACACAGCTCCCGGCTTGATTCGCAAATCCAAGAGTATGATCTCTGGATCGGGAGGAGGAGGTTGTGTAATACAATCGAAAGTGTTGAGGTGATATACGAGTGCATCGGCACGATCGGTCTGATCTTCCAGGGATTCTTGTGGATTTTCGGTATCCCGTGGAATTGGGGTATATCCTTTCGATATTTGTATTCTAGTAGAAACTTCTGGACCCTTGGAGAGATCCAGAAGGAAATGTCCGCCACGTTGTCGTGAATAAGATTCCAAAGTTCGTGTGAGACGCCACGCCAGAAGTAGCCGAAGTCTCCTACGAATGATTCAAATACTGGTAGTTGAATAAATGTCTTCACCTGTCCCCAGTACCAGTCCTGGGTCGTAACCACAATGCCGAGATTTTTATCGGATATGAAACACAGAAGGCCAGCTTCTGATAACCATCCGACCAAGGCCCTGGGAGACATAGTAATGTGTCGGAACACATCGTGTCGTCCAATCGAGGTAAGGGGCATAGGCCGTTCGAGTTGCAGTTGAACACTCCTTCTTCCCGCCTCGATTCCCTGGTTGAACCAGTGTTTACGTATAACAGGTTGCCAAGATGGGTTGCGTACAAACGGAACTGCAGGAAGCCCGTCCACCTTGTCTCGTGGTTTGTTGCGAAATAGGTAGGCAATCTTCGCCTTCCTTGTCAGCGCATTGAACCATTGCCAAACCACGTAATCTCTTCGTTGTTGCGGAAAGAGATATTTCAAGTTGAGCGACAGGGAGTATTCCACGTCTCGGGGTAAAATCACTCCTTGTCCCTTATGCACTCCTGGCCGCCATGAGAGTAACGTGTCAAGGTCGTTAGCTCCGAGTTGGCTCCAAAGGTACATTTTTCGAGCAAGCGAGCTCAGCTTGAAGAATTCCGGGGGGACCCTTTTGAACCCTGTTTGCGGGAGTTCAAGCGCTTGTTGGGCCGCTTCTCCGGCTGGGTTCGTTTTCCGGCGTTTTGTTGCCGTTGACGTTTCCCAGGCCTCTGGGTTTTCTTGACGGAGGTTTTCCCATTCCTCCGTTTTCCTTTTCCCGACAATGTCCTGTCACGTCGGGATTGGCCTTCTCGTTTGATAGCCTCCCTCACCAACACCATGAGTTGCTTCTGACTTTTCGAAGTGTCTGCATCTGTCATTTCGGTGTCGGCGTCCTTCTTCATAACAGTCCGCTTTTCTTTCGCAAGACGAGCTTTCTGGTATGAACTGACACCAATTGCGGCCACAGTTTGAGCCACCTTTCCAATCACTCCGCCATCCGAGAGGATCGCGTGGTTTTCGGGTGAAATAAGATTCGTTTCTGTGGTCAAGACCTGTCCCCAGGCGAGGTTAAGTCGTTCGGCGACATGGTTGCTCTGAATAAAATCGCGAAGGTTTTCAACTTCCTTCGTTTTAATCAGGATCATTTGGGTCAGCGTGTTCTTTTTTGCTTCGAAGATCACGGAGTCGAGGGTCATAGAGCTCAAACCGCCGTCATCAGGTCCCATGGCGTCCTTGGAGATCTGAAGCGTTGGTGGCTTTATTGAGTTGAGTTGCGGAACCTCCTCAAATTTCGAAAACCGGAGCCGGTCTTTCCACAAGGCGAGCAGTTTTTCGGCCGCACCGAGCTTGTGGCTAGCGTTGAGGACCTTGTCCAATATGTCCTTGCTGAGGGGTTGCGCTGGAACTGGAATCATGCGAAGGAGGTCACCTATACCATTGCATTTGGTGAGAGCAACAACAAACTCTCCCTAACGCGGTAATTAATCTCGCTTTGTAACGCATCCTCCCTGGTCTGAGTGGATGGCACCGTAGAGCTATTGGAGGAGCTCGGCGTATGATGGGACGCCCGCGGGATGGTGTTCGTTCGCTGAGTTCCTGACATGGTGAACCAAGAGCACAATTGTCGTTAGGGTTAGAGAGTACAATGAAGAAGAGGTGCGTCTTGGATTTGTTTCTGCAAGTATACGTCCTAGATCTCCTGCTGGCAGAAGACCTTTCGTTTCCTTGCAGAAGAGAAACTCATCAGGGTTGGGTACAGTCTTTTATATCCTGTCCTTGTGGACCCTCACTCTACCAGTCCAGGCATCAGTAACCTGTGTTGGTGTTTCATGCAGAAGCGCGCGGCAAAGCGTCGTCTATATCTGCATGAATGGTGGGCCAATCGATTTGGCGCCGAGACTATTCCCGATTAGGCATAGCGCGGCTTTCTTTCGAGGTTAGGGTTAGGGTTAGGGTTAGGGTTAGGGTTAGGGTTAGGGTTAGGGTTAGGGTTAGGGTTAGGTAGGGTTAGGGTTAGGGTTAGGGTTTTTTAGGGTTAGGGTTAAGGGTTAGGTTAGGGTTAGGGTTAGGGCCGCCCGAGAGCCTCCCAGCCCGCACAAGTGCAACACGGACGGACCGAGTCCGACCTTCCCGGCCTAGGCATACGGATAGCCGCTAGCCTAGGGTGTCCGGCAGACAGTATCACGACACTAGCAGTATCCTCGGCTTACGCTCTCAGAATATCGCCTTCGAGAAGTCTGCCTGTCTGGTTTCCTTTCGGTACCAGCAAAAGCCGGGTAACCCGCGGCTGTTGTACGGGGTAGGTTCGCAGATGGATAGGCTGGCAGTGTGACGGGACCACCCCAGTCCTCCGCTCTGCCCCCTCTACCGGGGGTTTGGTTGGAGTTTTACGGCCTCACGCTGCCGAGTGGTTTTTGGGTGTCGCCAGGGGGAGGTCATGGCATGCCTCCTTGACGGCCCCTCAAGGTCCACCGCTTGGTTCGCACATAGGGTGGCTGACCTATCTATGCTGTAGATGTCCTCCCAGCGCGTTGTGTGCGCCGACGCTGGGGTGGGGCACGGGAGTCGGACCTCTCCCTCGCCTTCGAGGGCTTAACTATATACTATCTACGTATCTACCGCGTCTCTGCGAGCCAAGTGGGCTCCGATTTACCGGCCGGTAGATTTGGTCTCGGTTCGTTCCCTCTCTGGATTTCGGTGAGGTTTCTTGCCAGTTAATGTATTTGGCGAAGAAGTTCGGTGCCATGTCTCAGGGGGTCATGGGAAGTTTGCCATGTCTCAGCTGATCATGGGAGTCTGGTTTACCGGCCGGTAGATTCGGTCTCGGTTTGTGCCCTCTCTGGATTTCAGTGAGGTTTCTTGCCAGTTAATGTATTTGGCGAAGAGTTACGGTGCCATGTCTCAGAGGATCATGGGGAGTGTGCCACGCTTCATATAAGCAAAGAGGTTTGGTTTACCGGCCGGTAGATTCGGTCTCGGTTTGTGCCCTCTCTGGATTTCAGTGAGGTTTCTTGCCAGTCAATGTATTTGGCGAAGAGGTTCGGTGCCATGTCTCAGAGGATCATGGGAAGTGTGCCACGCCTCATATAAGCAAAGAGGTTTGGTTTACCGGCCGGTAGATTCGGTCTCGGTTTGTGCCCTCTCTGGATTTCAGTGAGGTTTCTTGCCAGTCAATGTATTTGGCGAAGAGGTTCGGTGCCATGTCTCAGAGGATCATGGGAAGTGTGCCACGCCTCATATAAGCAAAGAGGTTTGGTTTACCGGCCGGTAGATTCGGTCTCGGTTTGTGCCCTCTCTGGATTTCAGTGAGGTTTCTTGCCAGTCAATGTATTTGGCGAAGAGGTTCGGTGCCATGTCTCAGAGGATCATGGGAAGTGTGCCACGCCTCATATAAGCAAAGAGGTTTGGTTTACCGGCCGGTAGATTCGGTCTCGGTTTGTGCCCTCTCTGGATTTCAGTGAGGTTTCTTGCCAGTCAATGTATTTGGCGAAGAGGTTCGGTGCCATGTCTCAGAGGATCATGGGAAGTGTGCCACGCCTCATATAAGCAAAGAGGTTTGGTTTACCGGCCGGTAGATTCGGTCTCGGTTTGTGCCCTCTCTGGATTTCAGTGAGGTTTCTTGCCAGTCAATGTATTTGGCGAAGAGGTTCGGTGCCATGTCTCAGAGGATCATGGGAAGTGTGCCACGCCTCATATAAGCAAAGAGGTTTGGTTTACCGGCCGGTAGATTCGGTCTCGGTTTGTGCCCTCTCTGGATTTCAGTGAGGTTTCTTGCCAGTCAATGTATTTGGCGAAGAGGTTCGGTGCCATGTCTCAGAGGATCATGGGAATAAGGTGAAACATTAATACATATTACGTGCTAGGATCGCTAGTATGTTTTGGTACATTGTCCCGCGTGAACTCCTCTCGTAGGCCGGCCTTTACTTTACTAAGCGCCTCGAATGCCTGCTCCCAGTACCCATTGTTTAGCATGAAGTCAACGTTTGTGAAGCAACCATCCAGATCTAATAGCTTTGCTTGCCTGCCCTTCTCACGCCTTTGCCTGCGGGAAAATCTAGTTGCTCCGCATTGGCAGTCGCAGTCCTCGTCTCCACGACGGAACCCTCGGGAACCTGTAGTACAGGCGTGTCTGTACCGAAAGCACCACACCCCACGGCGATATTGGAAGAACTGGTCTTGCATGTGTCGAGGAGCGGTCAGGACCGGATCCACGGCAGGCTTCCTCCCATCAGATCGAAGGGCCAACGCTACTAGCCTGGTCAGGTGTGACCTCTGCGCGCGTTTAGCTACCTGCTTCTTTACCCATTTCCTCTGGAATCCCGCCAGTGAGTAGGCTGTCAGGGCGTTCGTTTCTCGTTTCCAGAGGGTCAGTAGTCTATTCTCTCGTAGACTCCTCCGGAAGCCTCCTCCCGCCATCGGCCGTAGTAGTAGATTTTGAAGCAGAGTCTCGCGTTCAGAGCGCTGAAGTCGAAAGAGGAAGGACATATGTAGGCATTCGAATCGCTCGCTTAGCTTGGGGAGACCGAGTAGGGTCTAGGTAAGGCACCAGCCGTGCTTCCCGTTCGCAATCCACTGTATCAGGGCCTTGTACCGGTCTTCGGTTATCTTCCATTTGCTTTCGGATCGGAGGGCCCACGCCCAGACAAGCGGAGCCCCGTACTCCAGAATTGGCGCTACATACTCATAGTACGCTCGTAGTCGGTTTGCTACGCCCCAGGTCGCAGAGTGGCGGGTCATAAAAGCTACGCGACCTACCGCCCTCTCGATTCGGTTATCTAGGTGTTGTTGGAAGTCAATCCCGTTGGCCGTTATTGGAAATCCTAGGTATGTGTACTGATCTACACCCGGTAGTATGTCCTTGTCCCAGCCAATAGGGCCGGGATAGGTGATTGAGACGTGGCCGCACTTCCGGATATTGACACTAATACCGTTCGTGTGGCACCATCGCCATATACACCCCAGTAGACCTCTAATTTCGTCTGGGTGCGAGTAGAGTAGTGCGCCGTCATCCGCGTAGAACAGCCCTTTCGGGAGTCGTGAGTTGGTCGGGTTCAAGTCATAGAGTAGGTCATCGACTAGGATGTTCCATAAGAGTGGTGAGAGCGGGGAGCCTTGGAGTACCCCCCTTGTCCGCTCAAACCATGGAGATGCGCCGCCGTTTGCCAGGACTCGAGAGGTCAATCCAGTCCGCAGTGCCCTCAGGACCTCCAGTAGTCTCCGTGGACATTCACGGCGCATCAAAGCAGCGTCAAGCAGGGTGTGGTTCACCATGTCAAACGCAGCACTGAAGTCAAGGAAGATCGCCCCAGCGCACAGTCGCTGCTCGAGAGCAATGTGAACAACCGCGGCGTGCGTCAGTGTAGAGTAATCGCTTCGAAAACCTGCTTGCGCCGGATGTAACTGCATCTGAGGCATGTGCAACATTCTCCGGAGGAGACAGGATTCGAATAGCTTTCGGAATGTCGTCGAGAGTGCGATTGGTCGGGTGTTGAAGACTGTCTTCGGCTGCCTCGGGTCCTTGACGATAAGTTGTATATCCGTAGCGTTCCAGGCAGCTGGAGTGTAGCCCTGGTCGAGGCACGAATTGAACAGGTGAGTAAGGGCAGGTAGTAGCGAGGTGTCCGCGAGTGCCTTCACCGCCCGCACGTGTATGCCATCGCTCCCACATGCCTTCGAGCTGTCCTGTCTCGACAGCTCCTTGCCTACCTCTTCGATAGTAAGTGGTTCAAAGTCCCCGCCTTTGCTCGGGCGTGCAGACCTCTCTACAGATATCGGGTAAGGTGCTTGGTAGCGCTTGCCGAGTTCGCGTGCCGCTTCATCAAGTGCGCTGATATCTGGATCGGAGCTGCATAGTAGGCTATTGTCCTTATCTAGGCGGAACAGCTGTCGGACCATCTGGAAGTATGTCGGTTCCGAGCAAGTCCTTGTCCCCTGGGAGTTGGGTTTACATTCGCCTAGTGCTCGTCGACAGGCTTGCTGGCACGCCTTTACGATTCGTCCATGTTGGTCGTCAATATCGTAGCTCCGGTCTAGCGGGTGGAGACAGGCCGTCGCTGCTTCGGTCCATGCTGTCGCAAGCTTCGTAGCAACGTGCTCGTTTCCAAGTCGGCTGTTCTGGAAGCGCGGTAGCTTGGGATTCGGGTGTCCTAGGGTCGTAGCACTCGTCCAATCCAGTAGTAGTAGGTATTTGTGATCGGTCGAAAGATCCAGGCTAGCGGTATCTACCAGGTGAAGATTACAGTGGGCGAAGGGTCGCTTCGCAAAACAATGATCGATAGTTAGGTGTGGGAACCTTTGGAAGCCGTCCGGTAGTCTACCATGGGTTGTAGGGTCGAGGCGTAGCATTCCAGCAGCCTGCATCCATGACGAGATACTTGCTGCACGTTCGTCTGGGTTGCCAAGGCCGGTACGTTGGTTGTATCGGACATTTACGTCGCCAAGGACGACGTCCCTCGATTCTAGACTGGCCAGCAGTGCTTCGACGTCGCTCGAATTCATCGAAGGTGGCATATATATACCCGTAACTGTAGTCCCTTTAAGGGTTACGGTCACGGAGGAGTCGGTTACCTCCGGCGCGCTCGACATCATCGAACGGGCCTTGTTCGATCCTAGGGCGCACACCCCGCCAGTATGCCGACAGCCAGGTCTTGATAGTGGTTTAGGGGTGTGCGCGATTGCCGCAGTTGTCGCTATACACCCCTGGTAACCAACGTACCACGTCTCTACAACAAAGAGCACATCTAGCATCCCCGAATCGATTAGCTGCAGGGTACGCTCCCAGCTATGGGTATCTAGTCCTTGTATATTTATGTATCCGATCCGGACACACTCGTTCGGTACCAGACCGACGTCGGTGTAAGTAGCAGTAGTTGTAGCGATCGCTCCCCGCTGCGCTAGACGAGTGCTTCGCCTTACGGGGGTCATAGTCGGAGGGTATAGTAGACTCAGCGGTCGGAGTCAAGAGGATCGCTAATTATGCTATCAAGCTCGGCAGGGTCGGGGTCCTCCCAGCTAGTTACAATGTCAATAGACGGGGTTCTCTGCCGGGTACGCCGAGTCCGTTCTTGTCGAAGTAAGGTCGAGATATCTTTGGCGATAGCCGAGAGTATCTTAATCTCGGCGGACAGTTGTGTAATTCCTTTGGCTAACAGGTCCGGGCAGGCTCTCTTCCGCTCACGCTCAATAGTGTCGAGTTCGTCGTCTGTTTTCGCTTCAGGTCGTAGTAGGGTAGCTTCGGTTCGAGTGCGTTTAGGTGGGTTCAGGGCTGGTCTAGTAGGGGTTTGGGCAGATCTCGCTAGTGCTTTAGGCGATTGAGGTTCGACGGGTATTATCGCTTGGGGTTTATTATTAGGATCGGGTGTCGACGACAGCCGTCGGGAAATACTAGTCGTACTCCTGCCGTCCTCCTGTAGCTTTGCTTCGACTTCTCGGCGGATATGCTCGACTCTGTCCTTGCCAAGTACCGTAATAGCTCGGGCTATGTACGTGTTACAAGAGGCAATAGCACAGCCGCGGCCTGTCTCTCGTCGCTTCTTTACGGAATTGCGGCAGCGGAATTGGCGGCGCTTTACTCCTACCTGCTCCGCCGCACCGTTCCCACCCTCGTCCTTACAATACGCGCGGATTGGTGGTTCCGGTTTCGGGCAACCTGGGCATGTAATCCGGTTGCCGTAGCGGAAGTGAAGGGTTTCGGCGAGGATACGGACACCTCCGAGGTCCAAATAGCGAGTCTCGGTCGGTTCTGCTACCATATTTAAGGGAAGATGTAGCTAGGCAGGTTGCGCTCGGTCCTAGGTCCGGGTCAAGTAAACGAGGTTACAATCTGTTACACTGTAGTGAATGTGTATAGGGCGAATGAGGGCCTTAGTGAGTAGGGAGAACAGCGACTTTATAGCTTACTCCGTAGTACATTCGTCTTGTAGGACGAGGTTCATTCAAGCCAAGAACATACGCTAGAGATTAGAGGTTTACGGGCGAAGAGAATGTCGAGACCATACCTATACTATTACTAGTAGTGCCAAACTTACCGGCCGGTAAATTGGTTTGCGCCTTTTGTATGGTTCAAGCGACAAACATCAAGCTCAGTAAGGAAATTAGGCGGATAAGTGGGTTGTAAAGTAGGGGCGTCGTACATACAATATACAGGACCTTGTCAGTATTCCGGTCTCTGGTGCTTCGGGCATAACCACGCTCGTGGCTTTTTACGCTATAGGCGCTGGCGTTGGCAGATCGTTATGGCGTAAAAAGGCAAGGGCGGCCCTGGGCATGAACACGCTCGTGGCTTTTTACGCCATAGGCACTAGCGTTTGGGAGCCTAAGGCACAGAGGCCTTCATAGCGTAAAAACGCAAGGGCGGCCCTGGGCATGAACACGCTCGTGGCTTTTTACGCCATGGGCACTAGCGTTTGGGAGCCTAAGGCACAGAGGCCTTTATGGCGTAAAAACGCAAGGGCGGTCCTGGGGCATAAACACGCTCGTAGCTTTTTACGCCATAGGCGCTGGCGTTTGGGAGCCTAAGGCACAGAGGCCTTCATGGCGTAAAAAGCCACGAGCGGCGGGCGTTCGGTGCCTCGGTTTAGCACGTTGCTCATAGCGTAAAAAGCCACGCCTAGATCGTATTGCCCTCGTGTTGGATGCGGTGCGCTCTCGGCAAGCTTGTAGTGGCTTGGGAGCTGGTGTATAGCAAAGGTTCTTAGCTGTAATTACACAAAGTTTACTGGCGGTGACGAGAGCCCTATACCATCAGACAGCCAATCTTCTGGGAACATCTCCCAATCAATTGGTTCAGTTTCGCTTCTATTGTTGCTCGGGTTAGGTGGCGTAAGCGGCACACTCCCTTCAGCCTCAAACCAGTCTCCTCCTAATTCACGCAAGCCTTGGTATGAACCGTCCCATGACTCCAGTCGCATACGTGACGTTGGTGGGGCGGCGCCGTCGATTGCGTCCATCAAAATCGGTTCTAGTGCTGTGCCTAGGTGGATTACTTCAGGGCGGAAGAGCTTAATACAGTCCAGCCAGGTATCTAGCTCTTCCTTTAGGAGCTTCTGTTCGACGAACGTTTTCTTCAAGGTCGTAGGGAAGAGTCCGATTGTTCCTCGCGGTAGTACCTCGGTTACCCGGAGCCATCGCCTCCAGTATTTAATGTCTCGAGTGAATGTACTATACGCCCGTTTCGCACGCTCCTCACGTCCGTAAAGCCATCGGAACATCTCCTCTTTTGCGATGCTTCGATGGGGTGTCCGTGTCGCTTCATTCCCTTGTGCAGTACTAGTTGAGTTATCTTGTAGTTCTAGGTACCGCCTTCCGAGTGCCGCCATCTGTAGTCTTTCTTGTGGTGTTACAAGCGCTCGCGCAATTCCCGTGCGCTTCAACCGATCGTATAGTGCAACAAACTTAGGGTCCCAGTCCATCCCCTCTTCGAGCCAGACGCGCCCCTCACTAGCAGCTGCCTCTTCGGTCTCGGTCACGCTTCTGTCGCACCGCTGCAGATCCCGAAGTGTCCCCTTCTTCCGCCATTCCGACATCAAATCCTTCCATTGCGTCGCAACGCTTATATCAGCTATCTGGTACACGTAGGCCCACATTGTCTTCGAAAATGCGGAGTCCTTCGTGGGGAGCTGAAGCGCTAGCCATCGGTGTGCGGCAGTAGCCTGGGAGACGTCGTACTGGGTCGCTGGCACTTGCACCTGTCGAGTAATGTCGCCGGTGCCTGCGTCCGTACATCCCTCGCTGCCGCCCTCTCCTCTTCTGTCCTCGCAACCCCGAGGACTATTGCCCTGATTCTCGATTTCGGTAGTCCGTTCTCCTTGCGAGCTCGGAGTAGGAGCCAGTGCACCATCGTCCGGTCCCCTATGCCTTGCCCTCTTCGTACGGTGAGTGCTAGTCTCCCGGTCACTTCCTCCGCTGTAGACCTCTTCTAGCCGGGCGCTCCGTCGTAAGGGACCGTGTTGGCCGGGGCGGACTCTTGATCCAACGCGGACTATCTTCCAGACCGTAGTCTCATCTCGCCGCTGTCGGATTACTATCTCGCGATCGGAGCTACTGCTGGAGCTCGGCCTAGACCATGTACTCCTCTCGCCCGTAACGCGATCGACGTAGTGGAAAGTAATGTAGCTGCCATAGTTCGGGTCCTGCGCCTTTGGGATGTCCGGTGTCGCCATAGGGTAGGGCTTAGAAATAATGATACGAGCGTGACGGATGGGGTGATTGCTTAGAGGTTTATCCTGTATGCTCTCGTCCTCAGTCTGGACCATAGGTATGAAGGTCTCCGCGATTGCGACGGTGGGTATCCTTTCAGAGTCCCCTGGATTCTGAAGTTGGTTTATCCACGCCATTGCCAGGGGGTTTAGGCAGTTTTCGTAGCGTCGAAGGCTGCTACCGTGGGTTTGCCGACGGCCCTGACCCGAAGGTCGCATATGGCGTAAAAAGTCTAGGCGTAGGGTTTGTGTAGTAAGCCTCAGGCCCGGAACCCACCCATGGCGTAAAAAGCCATAAGGGTCGGCTTGTCGGGCGCGGGGCACGTGAAACCCCCGCGTACCTGCATCCTAAGCCGTTCCCCGCTATTCTCCACATTCCTCTCCTCAATGTCATACAACCTCACCTCCTCTACTCCAGCAGAACCACCGTTCTCCGGGCAACCCCGCGCATGCCACATCCCTAAGCGCTCGCAAGCTACATCATCGACTCGACGGAAGGCGCACCTGCGCCCGTAAAGAGTGGGTCACGAGCGACGGACATGGCAGTGGCTCGGAAGGTACGACAAAGGGTCGGTTCTTATAAGGGTACCGGTTCGGTTCGGATTAGGGTACTAGAGGCAACCGTCTAGAACTTGAGATTAGATTTACCGGCCGGTAGACTTAAACAGAATCGACGATTGCTTGGTGTTGAACATATAACTCGGACGATAAGAGCGCTACTCCTACCGCAGGCGGTCGGGTCCCCCGGATACAGAGTTGGTACTCAGTGCTGCAATATGCTAATACTGGGGTAAAACTAGGATAAGCTACCCTTCGCAAACAGCTACCAAATTTACCGGCCGGTAAATTTATACGGTGGAGAGACTGGATAGCGTGGTGCAGCTGGCGACTACGGTATTGATAGGGTGGACATCCTCCCCGACATGGGCCTACTAGGGTTGCTTCAGGATACCGGTCAGGCTATGGGGTATGTCTTCTCTCGCAGGGCGACAGGTTCTCTCGCTGACTCGCCCACCACTCCTTAGCCTTCTGTCAAGGTGGTGCGGTTAGAGGCGAATTTACCGCCCGGGTTAGTCTCCCACGATTAGTGTGAGTTTTGGGGTTCACGTCACTACCGCTCACTTACTGTTCACTTCCCCGCATCTAGATGGGAGCCGTTCGGGTGACTGCCATACATTTTTTGCTGACGCGCACCTAGATCCGCCCCATTTCCACGATCCACAAGTGAAGCCGATGTGGATCCCACGAAGGTCTGTGAATTCGCACGAGTGAATCCGCGCGTGTGGATATGCGCATGTGAACTGCCCGGGCGCTAGCGCCAAACCTTATTTGGGACCTATAACTTCTACGCTCCTCCCTCGATTCTTAGCTTTTTCGCTTCCTCGCTACAGACCACCCCCCCCTGTTCTTCATCTTTGCCCACTTGCACGGCCGGGAAATTCGGCGACAACAACAACTCCAACCTGCACGGCCGGTAAATTCGGCAACAACAACAACTGCAAAACTCCAGCACAAACACCATCAAATCTACGCCCTTCCCACAGCTCCTCCCACCTGCGTGTCGAGCAGAGTTACCGAAGAGGCAATTTACCGGCCGGTAAATCTGGCTGGGCGGCCTTGATATCGGCATACTCCTTCCCTGCTACAGCGCCGGGGGTTTGTATACAGTGCTTACTCCGCTTCAATACGGCCACTTGCTCCAACCAAGCAGTGTGGCACCGTCCGGCGTGAAGTCCTCCTCCCGTTCAACAACGAGGTGGACTGCACTCCACACCTCTCAACCCTCCTGTCCACTACTCTTTTCAGCTAATCTTCTCGATCTGCTAACATGTCTTCCAACGCCGGCCCAAGCAAGGGCAAGGGCAAAGGCAAAGAGCGCCAAGCCGACCTCCCTATCATGACCGCGGCCCAGAAGAAGATGAAGAAGGTCGGCGAAGCATTGGCGTCCACTCCTACCAACAAGAAGAACCGCAAGAAGAAGGGTGCGGAGTCCGACCCGAGCGAACCCGAGACCAAGGAGCAGCAAGAAGCCATTATCGCCAGCAGTCTGATGAACGACTTCAGCTCATATGGTGTGTATGTCGTCCGCCCGAACAACGGCACCACCGAGAATCTCGGAGTCTTTGCCGGGTACCTCGGCGCTCCCGACATCAAGACTTTGTGGGATGCTGTGCACGCGGCTCGAGATGTACTTAAGTCGCTCGAGGCTCAGATTCAGGTAAGCACTCACCCCGTCTAATTTACCGGCCGGTAGATTCGGCAGCGTCGCCAGACCTCTTGCCAGACCTACCGGCCGGTAAATTCCCCCGCCGGTCTCTCAGCCTTACCTACCGGCCGGTAAACTTGGCAGCGTTCCCAAACTTCTCGCCAAATCTACCGGCCGGTAAATTTGGCAGTGTTTCCGAACTTCTCGTCGAATCTACTAGCTAGTAGATTTAGCGAGCGTAGGTTCTCTCTTATCGTTCTGAGACTGACATGGCTTGGCAGTACGGCTATGGTTACCAGCACAAGAATCGCGTGGCCGTGAACGACATCATCTCGGTCGGCACGAAGCTTCTTAAGGATGGTGACATCGACCTCAACATCGACTGGCGCGATAGGCACGTTCGCAAGGCCTACATCGACGAGGAGAATTTTGCCGACACTGCGCGGTACGGCGTCGGCCGCAACTCAGGTGCTTACCGCGGCACTGTCATCTTCCTTCGCCATGCCCAGCTCATCGTTCACCTCATGCACGACTTCCATCCGGCCATCTTCCCTGGACCTGCTCCTGGTGCCCCACAGAACCAAGTCGTCGCCGGCATTGCTTCGGAGGACATCAGCCGTGTCAAGTGTTTGATGAGCTTCATTGGGTACAAGCAGCGCCAGCTCCGCAAGGGCTCCGGTGACACGAATCTCTGGGCCAAGGTTGCACCCGATACCCGCCGTGGCTTCAGCGAAGACACCGCCGTGGTTCCAGCCCTGTACCGCTTCGAAGGCGGGCCAGCGTTGCCCGACGCCCGTGAGGCCGCGCAGCAGATGTATGCGACGGGCATGCAGCGCTTGACGGAGATGGCTGCCCAGCGGTTCGCGGGTGTTAACGATCCCTCCGCTACTGAAGAGGATTTGCAGCAGAAGATGGACGAGGTGGCGAACCATTTCGGTCTGTCTCGGGGCGGACGGTTGAAGAAGAAGAACAAGAAGGCCGCTCTGCTCCAGTCACTCCCTGCCATTGACCCGGCAATCCGCGATGCCGCCATCAAGAACCTCTGTCGCCCGCTGCAGATCATCCACGATCGCGACGAGGAGACCGCGCGTGCCGAGGCGCTCGATGGCGAGCGGGTCGCTGACGCTCTCAGCCTGACCCGCCTCAGCTCCATCATCGGCGATCTGGCAACCGAAGGTGAAGGCGTGGGCAATTCTAAGAAGCTCGCGGTTGAGACCGATGTCGAAGACGCCATCCAGCGCGCGCGGACCGGCGACCGCCATTTCCTAGAGCTTCTCGCCAGCTGGAGCATTTCGACCGAGGACCTGGAGAACGTCGACCTCCACGACGCCGTGAAGAAGGTGAACGACACCAAGATCTCCTCCGCCTTCCGCAACCTCCAGAATTCGATCAACTCGGTCTCCGCTTTCCCACCCCAATACGACGAAGTCGTGGAGCGTTTTGGGTTCACCGTCACCCCTAGCGAGAACGGCGTGCCACTCGTCAACCACTTCGGTGTCATGCTCCTTCCCCACCAGGTCGTCGCCGTCAGCTTCCTCGTGGACATGTTGGAGAGCAAGCTTCGGTCCGCCGCCCTGTTGGACGAGACTGGTTTGGGCAAGACCATCCAGGCTCTCAGCTCCGACCGTCAACTCCACGCCCACATTCGCGAAGCCCTCGCGAAGGAAAACCGTAAGTCCATGCCTGACCCTCCCTATCTACTCCCTTGACCACCCAATCGCGCCAAATTTACCGGCCGGTAAATTGAGTATCGTTCTAACTGTTGTTTAGTTCTTGCACCCGACGACTCTTTCCATGAGTTCTTCCCCCTCACCCCGCAGGACAACAGGGCTCAGACCGCCGCTGCCGTTAGCGACATCAAGAAGAAGGCGAAGGGCAAGCAGAGGGCCGAGGCCGAGGAGAGCTCCGAGAGCGAGTCCGAGGACGATGCCGACGACGATGATGATGATGACGACGACGACACCGAGGCGGGCCCTGCCAGGGAATACGATGATGACGTCGATCAGCTGGCGTACGAGATTGAGGTCGAGAACCGGCTTGAGGAGGCTGGCCTGGACGAGGATGGTCGCAGCGGCAACTTCATGGGCGATGGTTACCTCCGGCACCCCCGCCTCGATGAGATTCAGGCTGCCATTGAGCGCAATGATGCGAAGCGAGCAGGTTCGTTGCCATTCAGATTTACCGGCCGGTAAATCTGGCGCGTGGAATGTGCTGACTTTGTATTAGATTTCGAGAAGCGCGGTATCCCTTACTTCCAGCCGCGCATCGTCTACGCACCCGCCGGTGCCACTTCGGTCTGGACCAAGGAGATCACCGACTCATTCTCCTCCACCATCCGGCTGAGAGCCTGGCTCAGTGCTGGTACCAACAACACCAGCGCTGCCTTGGGCGGCGACTTCATCGGCACTGGGCGTGATATCGAGACCTACGTGCGCACTCTCCCCCTGACCACCCGGCAACCGGTGAGATTGTGTTTGTCACCTCATACACGACCGCGGCTGCGCGCCTGCTGCGCCATTTCATTCAGCGGGGCAACGAGCGGTACTACATCAGCAAACTGAGCAGGGCGGAGTGCACCGAGCTCGGCATACCCCATGATGAGTACATGAGTCGGCAGGAGCGGGCCAGAGCTTATCTGGCGGAGGGTGTTGGCGAGCGCAGATACGAATTGCGTGTCAGGCCGGGCCTCTGGGATACCTCTTTTTGGGACGAGGTGCATCGGTTGAAGAACATGCACACCCAGCAGATGTATACGCTGCTGTCACAGCGTCATGGCCGCGTGCTGATGCTTACGGCATCGCCATTTATGCGCCGCCTGCGCGACCTGACGTCGATCCTGGAGGTCGTTAACCACACCAGGAAGCGGGGTCAGCATGTCGCCGGTCTGGTCGGCAAGCGTTCGGTCGCATATGAGCGGCTGGGGCGAGAGCTTGAGCGCGTCGGCGGGAGCTATCTTATGGCAGATGAGAAGACCCAGGACCGCCTGGCAACGTTGCTGGACCCCGCCCCTTATTTCGATCTCATGGCCAGCTTCGACGATGCTCCAGCTGTTGTCCGTAAGGTCGTCCCTTCCGTACTACGCCTCATCGGACTTAGGCGCGTGACTGGTCAGCCGATCGAGGCCCAGGGGCAGCAACATCTGATCGCTGCCAACATCCCACCGTTCCACTGCACGCTCGTGGAGCTCTTCCGCAACCGGTGGGAGGACCGGTACTACACCCCAGTCCATAAGGAGAAGATCGGTGAGGACGACCAGTTCCTCGTGGCTGCCGCCCCGCATGCCCAGCCCGCCAAACCCATCCGCCTTCGCCACCAACTCGACCTCGCCACAGAGACCGAAGCGCGTGATAACTTCGACAAGCGCCGGCGTCTCCAGATTGCAACCAACAACGTCGGCCAGGAGAACCTGGCAAAGTTCAAAATCCAGTCCAATGCCAAGGACGTCCAGAAATGGTAAGCTGCCCTTTTTACCGGCCGGTAAATCTGGCCATTTAATTATAAGCTGAGAGCTAACGTAATCTCCACAGGTATGAGGACCAGGCCGGCGACAGCGCTGCCTTCTCCCTCTACTGGATGGCGACAAACGAGGGCTGGAGCTCGGCGCCGACGGATCGGCTCAGCCAGGCGGCATACATCCTCAACCCCAGCAGTAAGGCCCAGTACTGCGTGCGGGAGACTCTGCGCCTGCAGGCGAAGGATGAGAAGCTCCTCATTTACTGCGACTGGCCCACGTCGGTATGGCTTATGAAGACCCTGTACGACATCCTCGGTTTCAAGGCCGCGCGGATCAGTGCTGGGCAGAGTGCGAAGGAGCGCAGTGCGCTCACCGACCGCTTCAACAATCCCCAGGATAACGGCATCATGGTCCTGATCTGCTCTTCTCGGTCGGCCGCGGAGTCCTACAACTTCCAGAAGGACTGCCACAACATCATCGTCATGGACCTGGTCAACTTCAACACCATCCTGCAGATCATCGGTCGTTGCTACCGCATCGGGCAGAAGCACGAGCAGTTCATCAAGATCCTCATGCTCGATCGCTCATACGATCAGGTGCTGCTAGGGCAGTACGCCAGTGCTATGGTCGCGCAGCTTGCTGCCACCAGCGGTGTTCTGATGGACGGCATTTCCGACGACCATTGTGAAGATGCCCTCAACGATCCCGGTTTTGCGGCAAGGGTCCAGGATCTCGTCAAGTTCGGCAAGCTCACCCAGATCGAGGCTGCGAGAGAGGAGTTGTACACCTTGGCTGTGCAAGGCAAGCTCCGCGCCAACTTCGGTCTCCGCACGGATCGCGACAATGAACTGTGGGCCAATGCTCGTGCGCTAGATGCCAAGCTCCTCATCCCTGGAGAGCACCAGTACCATCTCACGAAGAAGGGACCCGTCGCCGAGCATGCCAGGAGGATTCTCGAGCGCGCCCAGATTACCAGCACCACTGTGCCTCCGACTCCAGTCAGCAAGGGCGCTGCCACCTACATCAGCAACATGCAGAAGCAGCAGGCACTTGCCGACAAGAAACGCCAGCGCGAGGAAACCGATGCGATGAAGGCAGACAAGAGGGCCGCCAAGAGAGGCGGAAGCTGGAGGCCGAGAAGGCCAAGAAAGAGGCCAAGGAGAAGGAGCAGTTCGAGGCCCTGCTCGCGAAGCGTGGTTTGACGATTGCCAACCTAGCTCCGCAGTCCGGTGAGTATTCAACCAGATTTACCGGGCGGTAAATTTGCTAACATCGCCTCCAGCTTTGGCGCAGGCGTTTAAGCCGGTAGGAGAGGCTTCTCCGGCGATGACCAGCTCTGGCGCGTCATCCGCGCCCGTCACCTTGGATCCGCAGTCCAGTGAGTATTCGATTCGATTTACCGGGCGGTAAATTTGCTAACATAGTGTACAGCTTTGGCGACGGCGCTCAGGCCGGTAGTAGAGGCTCCTACGGCTATAGCCTCCCCTCCCGCCGCGTCGTCCCTACCCGGTACCGAGTCCTCCCCCGTCATCGTCTCCTCCCCGGTGCCCGCGTCCACCTCCGCTCCGCCGTCGCCTACCCCGGAGGGATCTCCTCCTAACAGCACTGACGGCCTACATGGTCCGGTTCTGCTAGCGGGTATGTCTCACTTCAAATTTACCGGGCGGTAAACTGAGCTGACAATCTCAACAGTCAAGGCTGTCAGCGGTGAAGGTGGAGAGGATCCTCATGATTCGCCAATGCGTATGTCCGACCTTCTCCCTTCACGCCCATTTGCTAACGGGCTTTAGTTTCCGTCCCCTCCTCTCCGGTTCAGACCCCTTCCGCCTCCGTTGGCGGCGACCGCATAGAGCTTGATAGAGAGCCTCGCCAGGTTCGCGCGGCGAAGAACAAGGCCAAGGTCAAGGCTGACCTGGAGCAGCGTAGAGCCAAAGACCTCTACGCTGTTGCTAAGAGGCTTGGTGGCTCCGGTGCTAAAGGGCAGAGGAAGGGCGATTTCGTACGGTTTATATTCGACAACATCAGCGATGACTTGGATGGTCTGGAGCTAGGGGAGGATTGGGACGAGGATGGGGCGGCTGTGTGGCCTGAGCGGGTTGCGAGTTTGCTGGGGCAGGGCGAGCAGGAATAAGGCATCTTCTAGGTACAGTTGGCTATGCCTAGTAGGGGCGCGGTTGGGCATCGTGTTGGGGCTAGTGGGCCCAGGTAGTACCCGGAGCGAGGTAGCCCGTTCAATACGAAGGCTATAAGGGTAGCACTCTCGCCTTCGTAGTTCGATCTGCTGAGACGTGTTTATCTCTCCGAAGCTCTCTATGTTCCCTTCTCGGCCGCGGTAGAGATATTGTATAGAGCGCTATATACCGCCTTTGACCTTAGCTGGGTTGCGGGTGCGGGTGCGGGTTGCGGGGTTAGGGTTAGGGTTAGGGTTAGGGTTAGGGTTAGGGTTAGGGTTAGAGAGTACAATGAAGAAGAGGTGCGTCTTGGATTTGTTTCTGCAAGTATACGTCCTAGATCTCCTGCTGGCAGAAGACCTTTCGTTTCCTTGCAGAAGAGAAACTCATCAGGGTTGGGTACAGTCTTTTATATCCTGTCCTTGTGGACCCTCACTCTACCAGTCCAGGCATCAGTAACCTGTGTTGGTGTTTCATGCAGAAGCGCGCGGCAAGGCGTCGTCTGTGAAAGAGTTAGCGAGGTTGCGGTCTTGCGGGCGCAATCTCAGTGAGGGGAGAAGACCAAACCGTGCCTCACCTATATCTGCATAATGGTGGGCCAATCGATTTGGCGCCGAGACTATTCCCGATTAGGCATAGCGCGGCTTTCTTTCGAGGTTAGGGTTAGGGTTAGGGTTTTGAACCCTACTCTTCCGCTTCACCAAAAGATGTGCGAAACTGCCTGTTCGGATCCATCCATGCCTCGAAACCTCCGATTCCTTCCATCCTATGAGTGAGGGATAGTTGACGATACACCGTGCCCGTACCCACCCTCTTGTCCTGAGGTATGATTCAGACGGCACAGATCCATCCCAGAACCCGAGACCGCGACTGTCTTACTAGAGAAGGGCGAAGAGGCAGTCAAGAGGCCGCAGCTTTGAAACCACGCTCTTAAGGTAGTCTTCGCAGGAGCCCGTCGTGCCCGGGATCATCCTACTACTAGTGTACCCTGGCATCCCAACTCTTTCGTTCAGCAGGGGCGCATAGCTAGCGACGCCCGTCTCACGACCAAAGGTCTCGGCATCTCAAAAGGTAGGTCGTTATCGATGTCCATGGCGGATAAGTCCAGCTGTACTTCTTCCAGGGTAGTTTCTTCATACTCCGTACGGAGCAGGTTTCGATTTACCGACCGAACCACATCCCACAGGGATTTAGTCCGTTTCTTGGAAATGATCGTATGCTGAGGGAAGGGCAAGGATTTGCCTGCAGGTGCGCAGCGCCTCCAAGTCTTCAGCATCTCGTTCCAAACGTCGGCTGAAGAAACATTCTCCCAGGCGGGGTTGTAGCGGGAAACAGCGATAATGAAGTCACCGGTTCGGGCGCGGGCCGTTCCAAAAGCCGAGCGCCGTGGCAACCATTTCACCTGCCTGCCCCACTTAACCAACGCCTTCCTCGGCCAGCCCCGAGATTGAAGCCTCGACAAGAATGTCGTTTTCCATGTCAAAAAATATGGCTCTCGGTTTGAAATAGCGGCTGTCCGGGTGAGTTCTCCTTTCACCATTCCCTTCTTCACCGATAAGGGATGGCTGGAGGTCCAGGGGAGATACTGATGATGATTTCCGACCTTCTCATAAGGCCGGAAGCACACTTCCGACTTCCCCTCGTGTATGTGAAACCATACATCGAGAAAGGATAATCCAACGTCGGAGTGTGCCCAAGCGATGTTCATACCAGGGGCTTGGATCAAATGGCTAACGACGTCGTCCGAAGGGTGAAGGACGAAGATATCATCAATGTATCGACGGTATAACCCGTCGAAGTCTTGAAGATAGCGTTTCTCGTAAAAGGCCAGGTAAAGGTTGGCGAACACGGGACCGCAGTGTATTCCCATGGGTACCCCGTCTGTCTGTCGCCATAACCTGTTGCCAAGTTGAAACACCGTGTTTTGCCAGAGAAGTTCGGCGGCTTTGAGGATCCAGTCTTCGAGTACTGTTATGTCGATAGGCTGGAAACCAGTGAACCGCGGATTTGAGGGCCGTCTGGAAGTCGACCCATGGGATAGACGTGTACATTGAGGCAACGTCTCCCGTGTGGATTCGGACACCTAGTCCTCTCTCGTTGAAGGTTCTCACTTCTTCACACAGCTCCCGGCTTGATTCGCAAATCCAAGAGTATGATCTCTGGATCGGGAGGAGGTTGTGTAATACAATCGAAAGTGTTGAGGTGATATACGAGTGCATCGGCACGATCGGTCTGATCTTCCAGGGATTCTTGTGGATTTTCGGTATCCCGTGGAATTGGGGTATATCCTTTCGATATTTGTATTCTAGTAGAAACTTCTGGACCCTTGGAGAGATCCAGAAGGAAATGTCCGCCACGTTGTCGTGAATAAGATTCCAAAGTTCGTGTGAGACGCCACGCCAGAAGTAGCCGAAGTCTCCTACGAATGATTCAAATACTGGTAGTTGAATAAATGTCTTCACCTGTCCCCAGTACCAGTCCTGGGTCGTAACCACAATGCCGAGATTTTTATCGGATATGAAACACAGAAGGCCAGCTTCTGATAACCATCCGACCAAGGCCCTGGGAGACATAGTAATGTGTCGGAACACATCGTGTCGTCCAATCGAGGTAAGGGGCATAGGCCGTTCGAGTTGCAGTTGAACACTCCTTCTTCCCGCCTCGATTCCCTGGTTGAACCAGTGTTTACGTATAACAGGTTGCCAAGATGGGTTGCGTACAAACGGAACTGCAGGAAGCCCGTCCACCTTGTCTCGTGGTTTGTTGCGAAATAGGTAGGCAATCTTCGCCTTCCTTGTCAGCGCATTGAACCATTGCCAAACCACGTAATCTCTTCGTTGTTGCGGAAAGAGATATTTCAAGTTGAGCGACAGGGAGTATTCCACGTCTCGGGGTAAAATCACTCCTTGTCCCTTATGCACTCCTGGCCGCCATGAGAGTAACGTGTCAAGGTCGTTAGCTCCGAGTTGGCTCCAAAGGTACATTTTTCGAGCAAGCGAGCTCAGCTTGAAGAATTCCGGGGGGACCCTTTTGAACCCTGTTTGCGGGAGTTCAAGCGCTTGTTGGGCCGCTTCTCCGGCTGGGTTCGTTTTCCGGCGTTTTGTTGCCGTTGACGTTTCCCAGGCCTCTGGGTTTTCTTGACGGAGGTTTTCCCATTCCTCCGTTTTCCTTTTCCCGACAATGTCCTGTCACGTCGGGATTGGCCTTCTCGTTTGATAGCCTCCCTCACCAACACCATGAGTTGCTTCTGACTTTTCGAAGTGTCTGCATCTGTCATTTCGGTGTCGGCGTCCTTCTTCATAACAGTCCGCTTTTCTTTCGCAAGACGAGCTTTCTGGTATGAACTGACACCAATTGCGGCCACAGTTTGAGCCACCTTTCCAATCACTCCGCCATCCGAGAGGATCGCGTGGTTTTCGGGTGAAATAAGATTCGTTTCTGTGGTCAAGACCTGTCCCCAGGCGAGGTTAAGTCGTTCGGCGACATGGTTGCTCTGAATAAAATCGCGAAGGTTTTCAACTTCCTTCGTTTTAATCAGGATCATTTGGGTCAGCGTGTTTTTTTTGCTTCGAAGATCACGGAGTCGAGGGTCATAGAGCTCAAACCGCCGTCATCAGGTCCCATGGCGTCCTTGGAGATCTGAAGCGTTGGTGGCTTTATTGAGTTGAGTTGCGGAACCTCCTCAAATTTCGAAAACCGGAGCCGGTCTTTCCACAAGGCGAGCAGTTTTTCGGCCGCACCGAGCTTGTGGCTAGCGTTGAGGACCTTGTCCAATATGTCCTTGCTGAGGGGTTGCGCTGGAACTGGAATCATGCGAAGGAGGTCACCTATACCATTGCATTTGGTGAGAGCAACAACAAACTCTCCCCTAACGCGGTAATTAATCTCGCTTTGTAACGCATCCTCCCTGGTCTGAGTGGATGGCACCGTAGAGCTATTGGAGGAGCTCGGCGTATGATGGGACGCCCGCGGGATGGTGTTCGTTCGCTGAGTTCCTGACATGGTGAACCAAGAGCACAATTGTCGTTAGGGTTAGAGAGTACAATGAAGAAGAGGTGCGTCTTGGATTTGTTTCTGCAAGTATACGTCCTAGATCTCCTGCTGGCAGAAGACCTTTCGTTTCCTTGCAGAAGAGAAACTCATCAGGGTTGGGTACAGTCTTTTATATCCTGTCCTTGTGGACCCTCACTCTACCAGTCCAGGCATCAGTAACCTGTGTTGGTGTTTCATGCAGAAGCGCGCGGCAAAGCGTCGTCTATATCTGCATGAATGGTGGGCCAATCGATTTGGCGCCGAGACTATTCCCGATTAGGCATAGCGCGGCTTTCTTTCGAGGTTAGGGTTAGGGGTTCTAGTCAATGGCGAAAGCCCATATCCAATGAAGGTGGAATTGATATCTGCGACTGGACCGCCGGTGCCTTTCAACGCCTGGGGCCGCCCGAGAGCCTCCCAGCCCGCACAAGTGCAACACGGACGGACCGAGTCCGACCTTCCCGGCCTAGGCATACGGATAGCCGCTAGCCTAGGGTGTCCGGCAGACAGTATCACGACACTAGCAGTATCCTCGGCTTACGCTCTCAGAATATCGCCTTCGAGAAGTCTGCCTGTCTGGTTTCCTTTCGGTACCAGCAAAAGCCGGGTAACCCGCGGCTGTTGTACGGGGTAGGTTCGCAGATGGATAGGCTGGCAGTGTGACGGGACCACCCCAGTCCTCCGCTCTGCCCCCTCTACCGGGGGTTTGGTTGGAGTTTTACGGCCTCACGCTGCCGAGTGGTTTTTGGGTGTCGCCAGGGGGAGGTCATGGCATGCCTCCTTGACGGCCCCTCAAGGTCCACCGCTTGGTTCGCACATAGGGTGGCTGACCTATCTATGCTGTAGATGTCCTCCCAGCGCGTTGTGTGCGCCGACGCTGGGGTGGGGCACGGGAGTCGGACCTCTCCCTCGCCTTCGAGGGCTTAACTATATACTATCTACGTATCTACCGCGTCTCTGCGAGCCAAGTGGGCTCCGATTTACCGGCCGGTAGATTTGGTCTCGGTTCGTTCCCTCTCTGGATTTCGGTGAGGTTTCTTGCCAGTTAATGTATTTGGCGAAGAAGTTCGGTGCCATGTCTCAGGGGGTCATGGGAAGTTTGCCATGTCTCAGCTGATCATGGGAGTCTGGTTTACCGGCCGGTAGATTCGGTCTCGGTTTGTGCCCTCTCTGGATTTCAGTGAGGTTTCTTGCCAGTTAATGTATTTGGCGAAGAGTTACGGTGCCATGTCTCAGAGGATCATGGGGAGTGTGCCACGCTTCATATAAGCAAAGAGGTTTGGTTTACCGGCCGGTAGATTCGGTCTCGGTTTGTGCCCTCTCTGGATTTCAGTGAGGTTCTTGCCAGTCAATGTATTTGGCGAAGAGGTTCGGTGCCATGTCTCAGAGGATCATGGGAAGTGTGCCACGCCTCATATAAGCAAAGAGGTTTGGTTTACCGGCCGGTAGATTCGGTCTCGGTTTGTGCCCTCTCTGGATTTCAGTGAGGTTTCTTGCCAGTCAATGTATTTGGCGAAGAGGTTCGGTGCCATGTCTCAGAGGATCATGGGAAGTGTGCCACGCCTCATATAAGCAAAGAGGTTTGGTTTACCGGCCGGTAGATTCGGTCTCGGTTTGTGCCCTCTCTGGATTTCAGTGAGGTTTCTTGCCAGTCAATGTATTTGGCGAAGAGGTTCGGTGCCATGTCTCAGAGGATCATGGGAAGTGTGCCACGCCTCATATAAGCAAAGAGGTTTGGTTTACCGGCCGGTAGATTCGGTCTCGGTTTGTGCCCTCTCTGGATTTCAGTGAGGTTTCTTGCCAGTCAATGTATTTGGCGAAGAGGTTCGGTGCCATGTCTCAGAGGATCATGGGAAGTGTGCCACGCCTCATATAAGCAAAGAGGTTTGGTTTACCGGCCGGTAGATTCGGTCTCGGTTTGTGCCCTCTCTGGATTTCAGTGAGGTTTCTTGCCAGTCAATGTATTTGGCGAAGAGGTTCGGTGCCATGTCTCAGAGGATCATGGGAAGTGTGCCACGCCTCATATAAGCAAAGAGGTTTGGTTTACCGGCCGGTAGATTCGGTCTCGGTTTGTGCCCTCTCTGGATTTCAGTGAGGTTTCTTGCCAGTCAATGTATTTGGCGAAGAGGTTCGGTGCCATGTCTCAGAGGATCATGGGAATAAGGTGAAACATTAATACATATTACGTGCTAGGATCGCTAGTATGTTTTGGTACATTGTCCCGCGTGAACTCCTCTCGTAGGCCGGCCTTTACTTTACTAAGCGCCTCGAATGCCTGCTCCCAGTACCCATTGTTTAGCATGAAGTCAACGTTTGTGAAGCAACCATCCAGATCTAATAGCTTTGCTTGCCTGCCCTTCTCACGCCTTTGCCTGCGGGAAAATCTAGTTGCTCCGCATTGGCAGTCGCAGTCCTCGTCTCCACGACGGAACCCTCGGGAACCTGTAGTACAGGCGTGTCTGTACCGAAAGCACCACACCCCACGGCGATATTGGAAGAACTGGTCTTGCATGTGTCGAGGAGCGGTCAGGACCGGATCCACGGCAGGCTTCCTCCCATCAGATCGAAGGGCCAACGCTACTAGCCTGGTCAGGTGTGACCTCTGCGCGCGTTTAGCTACCTGCTTCTTTACCCATTTCCTCTGGAATCCCGCCAGTGAGTAGGCTGTCAGGGCGTTCGTTTCTCGTTTCCAGAGGGTCAGTAGTCTATTCTCTCGTAGACTCCTCCGGAAGCCTCCTCCCGCCATCGGCCGTAGTAGTAGATTTTGAAGCAGAGTCTCGCGTTCAGAGCGCTGAAGTCGAAAGAGGAAGGACATATGTAGGCATTCGAATCGCTCGCTTAGCTTGGGGAGACCGAGTAGGGTCTAGGTAAGGCACCAGCCGTGCTTCCCGTTCGCAATCCACTGTATCAGGGCCTTGTACCGGTCTTCGGTTATCTTCCATTTGCTTTCGGATCGGAGGGCCCACGCCCAGACAAGCGGAGCCCCGTACTCCAGAATTGGCGCTACATACTCATAGTACGCTCGTAGTCGGTTTGCTACGCCCCAGGTCGCAGAGTGGCGGGTCATAAAAGCTACGCGACCTACCGCCCTCTCGATTCGGTTATCTAGGTGTTGTTGGAAGTCAATCCCGTTGGCCGTTATTGGAAATCCTAGGTATGTGTACTGATCTACACCCGGTAGTATGTCCTTGTCCCAGCCAATAGGGCCGGGATAGGTGATTGAGACGTGGCCGCACTTCCGGATATTGACACTAATACCGTTCGTGTGGCACCATCGCCATATACACCCCAGTAGACCTCTAATTTCGTCTGGGTGCGAGTAGAGTAGTGCGCCGTCATCCGCGTAGAACAGCCCTTTCGGGAGTCGTGAGTTGGTCGGGTTCAAGTCATAGAGTAGGTCATCGACTAGGATGTTCCATAAGAGTGGTGAGAGCGGGGAGCCTTGGAGTACCCCCCTTGTCCGCTCAAACCATGGAGATGCGCCGCCGTTTGCCAGGACTCGAGAGGTCAATCCAGTCCGCAGTGCCCTCAGGACCTCCAGTAGTCTCCGTGGACATTCACGGCGCATCAAAGCAGCGTCAAGCAGGGTGTGGTTCACCATGTCAAACGCAGCACTGAAGTCAAGGAAGATCGCCCCAGCGCACAGTCGCTGCTCGAGAGCAATGTGAACAACCGCGGCGTGCGTCAGTGTAGAGTAATCGCTTCGAAAACCTGCTTGCGCCGGATGTAACTGCATCTGAGGCATGTGCAACATTCTCCGGAGGAGACAGGATTCGAATAGCTTTCGGAATGTCGTCGAGAGTGCGATTGGTCGGGTGTTGAAGACTGTCTTCTGCCTCGGGTCCTTGACGATAAGTTGTATATCCGTAGCGTTCCAGGCAGCTGGAGTGTAGCCCTGGTCGAGGCACGAATTGAACAGGTGAGTAAGGGCAGGTAGTAGCGAGGTGTCCGCGAGTGCCTTCACCGCCCGCACGTGTATGCCATCGCTCCCACATGCCTTCGAGCTGTCCTGTCTCGACAGCTCCTTGCCTACCTCTTCGATAGTAAGTGGTTCAAAGTCCCCGCCTTTGCTCGGGCGTGCAGACCTCTCTACAGATATCGGGTAAGGTGCTTGGTAGCGCTTGCCGAGTTCGCGTGCCGCTTCATCAAGTGCGCTGATATCTGGATCGGAGCTGCATAGTAGGCTATTGTCCTTATCTAGGCGGAACAGCTGTCGGACCATCTGGAAGTATGTCGGTTCCGAGCAAGTCCTTGTCCCCTGGGAGTTGGGTTTACATTCGCCTAGTGCTCGTCGACAGGCTTGCTGGCACGCCTTTACGATTCGTCCATGTTGGTCGTCAATATCGTAGCTCCGGTCTAGCGGGTGGAGACAGGCCGTCGCTGCTTCGGTCCATGCTGTCGCAAGCTTCGTAGCAACGTGCTCGTTTCCAAGTCGGCTGTTCTGGAAGCGCGGTAGCTTGGGATTCGGGTGTCCTAGGGTCGTAGCACTCGTCCAATCCAGTAGTAGTGTATTTGTGATCGGTCGAAAGATCCAGGCTAGCGGTATCTACCAGGTGAAGATTACAGTGGGCGAAGGGTCGCTTCGCAAAACAATGATCGATAGTTAGGTGTGGGAACCTTTGGAAGCCGTCCGGTAGTCTACCATGGGTTGTAGGGTCGAGGCGTAGCATTCCAGCAGCCTGCATCCATGACGAGATACTTGCTGCACGTTCGTCTGGGTTGCCAAGGCCGGTACGTTGGTTGTATCGGACATTTACGTCGCCAAGGACGACGTCCCTCGATTCTAGACTGGCCAGCAGTGCTTCGACGTCGCTCGAATTCATCGAAGGTGGCATATATATACCCGTAACTGTAGTCCCTTTAAGGGTTACGGTCACGGAGGAGTCGGTTACCTCCGGCGCGCTCGACATCATCGAACGGGCCTTGTTCGATCCTAGGGCGCACACCCCGCCAGTATGCCGACAGCCAGGTCTTGATAGTGGTTTAGGGGTGTGCGCGATTGCCGCAGTTGTCGCTATACACCCCTGGTAACCAACGTACCACGTCTCTACAACAAAGAGCACATCTAGCATCCCCGAATCGATTAGCTGCAGGGTACGCTCCCAGCTATGGGTATCTAGTCCTTGTATATTTATGTATCCGATCCGGACACACTCGTTCGGTACCAGACCGACGTCGGTGTAAGTAGCAGTAGTTGTAGCGATCGCTCCCCGCTGCGCTAGACGAGTGCTTCGCCTTACGGGGGTCATAGTCGGAGGGTATAGTAGACTCAGCGGTCGGAGTCAAGAGGATCGCTAATTATGCTATCAAGCTCGGCAGGGTCGGGGTCCTCCCAGCTAGTTACAATGTCAATAGACGGGGTTCTCTGCCGGGTACGCCGAGTCCGTTCTTGTCGAAGTAAGGTCGAGATATCTTTGGCGATAGCCGAGAGTATCTTAATCTCGGCGGACAGTTGTGTAATTCCTTTGGCTAACAGGTCCGGGCAGGCTCTCTTCCGCTCACGCTCAATAGTGTCGAGTTCGTCGTCTGTTTTCGCTTCAGGTCGTAGTAGGGTAGCTTCGGTTCGAGTGCGTTTAGGTGGGTTCAGGGCTGGTCTAGTAGGGGTTTGGGCAGATCTCGCTAGTGCTTTAGGCGATTGAGGTTCGACGGGTATTATCGCTTGGGGTTTATTATTAGGATCGGGTGTCGACGACAGCCGTCGGGAAATACTAGTCGTACTCCTGCCGTCCTCCTGTAGCTTTGCTTCGACTTCTCGGCGGATATGCTCGACTCTGTCCTTGCCAAGTACCGTAATAGCTCGGGCTATGTACGTGTTACAAGAGGCAATAGCACAGCCGCGGCCTGTCTCTCGTCGCTTCTTTACGGAATTGCGGCAGCGGAATTGGCGGCGCTTTACTCCTACCTGCTCCGCCGCACCGTTCCCACCCTCGTCCTTACAATACGCGCGGATTGGTGGTTCCGGTTTCGGGCAACCTGGGCATGTAATCCGGTTGCCGTAGCGGAAGTGAAGGGTTTCGGCGAGGATACGGACACCTCCGAGGTCCAAATAGCGAGTCTCGGTCGGTTCTGCTACCATATTTAAGGGAAGATGTAGCTAGGCAGGTTGCGCTCGGTCCTAGGTCCGGGTCAAGTAAACGAGGTTACAATCTGTTACACTGTAGTGAATGTGTATAGGGCGAATGAGGGCCTTAGTGAGTAGGGAGAACAGCGACTTTATAGCTTACTCCGTAGTACATTCGTCTTGTAGGACGAGGTTCATTCAAGCCAAGAACATACGCTAGAGATTAGAGGTTTACGGGCGAAGAGAATGTCGAGACCATACCTATACTATTACTAGTAGTGCCAAACTTACCGGCCGGTAAATTGGTTTGCGCCTTTTGTATGGTTCAAGCGACAAACATCAAGCTCAGTAAGGAAATTAGGCGGATAAGTGGGTTGTAAAGTAGGGGCGTCGTACATACAATATACAGGACCTTGTCAGTATTCCGGTCTCTGGTGCTTCGGGCATAACCACGCTCGTGGCTTTTTACGCTATAGGCGCTGGCGTTGGCAGATCGTTATGGCGTAAAAAGGCAAGGGCGGCCCTGGGCATGAACACGCTCGTGGCTTTTTACGCCATAGGCACTAGCGTTTGGGAGCCTAAGGCACAGAGGCCTTCATAGCGTAAAAACGCAAGGGCGGCCCTGGGCATGAACACGCTCGTGGCTTTTTACGCCATGGGCACTAGCGTTTGGGAGCCTAAGGCACAGAGGCCTTTATGGCGTAAAAACGCAAGGGCGGTCCTGGGGCATAAACACGCTCGTAGCTTTTTACGCCATAGGCGCTGGCGTTTGGGAGCCTAAGGCACAGAGGCCTTCATGGCGTAAAAAGCCACGAGCGGCGGGCGTTCGGTGCCTCGGTTTAGCACGTTGCTCATAGCGTAAAAAGCCACGCCTAGATCGTATTGCCCTCGTGTTGGATGCGGTGCGCTCTCGGCAAGCTTGTAGTGGCTTGGGAGCTGGTGTATAGCAAAGGTTCTTAGCTGTAATTACACAAAGTTTACTGGCGGTGACGAGAGCCCTATACCATCAGACAGCCAATCTTCTGGGAACATCTCCCAATCAATTGGTTCAGTTTCGCTTCTATTGTTGCTCGGGTTAGGTGGCGTAAGCGGCACACTCCCTTCAGCCTCAAACCAGTCTCCTCCTAATTCACGCAAGCCTTGGTATGAACCGTCCCATGACTCCAGTCGCATACGTGACGTTGGTGGGGCGGCGCCGTCGATTGCGTCCATCAAAATCGGTTCTAGTGCTGTGCCTAGGTGGATTACTTCAGGGCGGAAGAGCTTAATACAGTCCAGCCAGGTATCTAGCTCTTCCTTTAGGAGCTTCTGTTCGACGAACGTTTTCTTCAAGGTCGTAGGGAAGAGTCCGATTGTTCCTCGCGGTAGTACCTCGGTTACCCGGAGCCATCGCCTCCAGTATTTAATGTCTCGAGTGAATGTACTATACGCCCGTTTCGCACGCTCCTCACGTCCGTAAAGCCATCGGAACATCTCCTCTTTTGCGATGCTTCGATGGGGTGTCCGTGTCGCTTCATTCCCTTGTGCAGTACTAGTTGAGTTATCTTGTAGTTCTAGGTACCGCCTTCCGAGTGCCGCCATCTGTAGTCTTTCTTGTGGTGTTACAAGCGCTCGCGCAATTCCCGTGCGCTTCAACCGATCGTATAGTGCAACAAACTTAGGGTCCCAGTCCATCCCCTCTTCGAGCCAGACGCGCCCCTCACTAGCAGCTGCCTCTTCGGTCTCGGTCACGCTTCTGTCGCACCGCTGCAGATCCCGAAGTGTCCCCTTCTTCCGCCATTCCGACATCAAATCCTTCCATTGCGTCGCAACGCTTATATCAGCTATCTGGTACACGTAGGCCCACATTGTCTTCGAAAATGCGGAGTCCTTCGTGGGGAGCTGAAGCGCTAGCCATCGGTGTGCGGCAGTAGCCTGGGAGACGTCGTACTGGGTCGCTGGCACTTGCACCTGTCGAGTAATGTCGCCGGTGCCTGCGTCCGTACATCCCTCGCTGCCGCCCTCTCCTCTTCTGTCCTCGCAACCCCGAGGACTATTGCCCTGATTCTCGATTTCGGTAGTCCGTTCTCCTTGCGAGCTCGGAGTAGGAGCCAGTGCACCATCGTCCGGTCCCCTATGCCTTGCCCTCTTCGTACGGTGAGTGCTAGTCTCCCGGTCACTTCCTCCGCTGTAGACCTCTTCTAGCCGGGCGCTCCGTCGTAAGGGACCGTGTTGGCCGGGGCGGACTCTTGATCCAACGCGGACTATCTTCCAGACCGTAGTCTCATCTCGCCGCTGTCGGATTACTATCTCGCGATCGGAGCTACTGCTGGAGCTCGGCCTAGACCATGTACTCCTCTCGCCCGTAACGCGATCGACGTAGTGGAAAGTAATGTAGCTGCCATAGTTCGGGTCCTGCGCCTTTGGGATGTCCGGTGTCGCCATAGGGTAGGGCTTAGAAATAATGATACGAGCGTGACGGATGGGGTGATTGCTTAGAGGTTTATCCTGTATGCTCTCGTCCTCAGTCTGGACCATAGGTATGAAGGTCTCCGCGATTGCGACGGTGGGTATCCTTTCAGAGTCCCCTGGATTCTGAAGTTGGTTTATCCACGCCATTGCCAGGGGGTTTAGGCAGTTTTCGTAGCGTCGAAGGCTGCTACCGTGGGTTTGCCGACGGCCCTGACCCGAAGGTCGCATATGGCGTAAAAAGTCTAGGCGTAGGGTTTGTGTAGTAAGCCTCAGGCCCGGAACCCACCCATGGCGTAAAAAGCCATAAGGGTCGGCTTGTCGGGCGCGGGGCACGTGAAACCCCCGCGTACCTGCATCCTAAGCCGTTCCCCGCTATTCTCCACATTCCTCTCCTCAATGTCATACAACCTCACCTCCTCTACTCCAGCAGAACCACCGTTCTCCGGGCAACCCCGCGCATGCCACATCCCTAAGCGCTCGCAAGCTACATCATCGACTCGACGGAAGGCGCACCTGCGCCCGTAAAGAGTGGGTCACGAGCGACGGACATGGCAGTGGCTCGGAAGGTACGACAAAGGGTCGGTTCTTATAAGGGTACCGGTTCGGATTAGGGTACTAGAGGCAACCGTCTAGAACTTGAGATTAGATTTACCGGCCGGTAGACTTAAACAGAATCGACGATTGCTTGGTGTTGAACATATAACTCGGACGATAAGAGCGCTACTCCTACCGCAGGCGGTCGGGTCTCCCCCGGATACAGAGTTGGTACTCAGTGCTGCAATATGCTAATACTGGGGTAAAACTAGGATAAGCTACCCTTCGCAAACAGCTACCAAATTTACCGGCCGGTAAATTTATACGGTGGAGAGACTGGATAGCGTGGTGCAGCTGGCGACTACGGTATTGATAGGGTGGACATCCTCCCCGACATGGGCCTACTAGGGTTGCTTCAGGATACCGGTCAGGCTATAGGGGTATGTCTTCTCTCGCAGGGCGACAGGTTCTCTCGCTGACTCGCCCACCACTCCTTAGCCTTCTGTCAAGGTGGTGCGGTTAGAGGCGAATTTACCGCCCGGGTTAGTCTCCCACGATTAGTGTGAGTTTTGGGGTTCACGTCACTACCGCTCACTTACTGTTCACTTCCCCGCATCTAGATGGGAGCCGTTCGGGTGACTGCCATACATTTTTTGCTGACGCGCACCTAGATCCGCCCCATTTCCACGATCCACAAGTGAAGCCGATGTGGATCCCACGAAGGTCTGTGAATTCGCACGAGTGAATCCGCGCGTGTGGATATGCGCATGTGAACTGCCCGGGCGCTAGCGCCAAACCTTATTTGGGACCTATAACTTCTACGCTCCTCCCTCGATTCTTAGCTTTTTCGCTTCCTCGCTACAGACCACCCCCCCCTGTTCTTCATCTTTGCCCACTTGCACGGCCGGGAAATTCGGCGACAACAACAACTCCAACCTGCACGGCCGGTAAATTCGGCAACAACAACAACTGCAAAACTCCAGCACACAAACACCATCAAATCTACGCCCTTCCCACAGCTCCTCCCACCTGCGTGTCGAGCAGAGTTACCGAAGAGGCAATTTACCGGCCGGTAAATCTGGCTGGGCGGCCTTGATATCGGCATACTCCTTCCCTGCTACAGCGCCGGGGGTTTGTATACAGTGCTTACTCCGCTTCAATACGGCCACTTGCTCCAACCAAGCAGTGTGGCACCGTCCGGCGTGAAGTCCTCCTCCCGTTCAACAACGAGGTGGACTGCACTCCACACCTCTCAACCCTCCTGTCCACTACTCTTTTCAGCTAATCTTCTCGATCTGCTAACATGTCTTCCAACGCCGGCCCAAGCAAGGGCAAGGGCAAAGGCAAAGAGCGCCAAGCCGACCTCCCTATCATGACCGCGGCCCAGAAGAAGATGAAGAAGGTCGGCGAAGCATTGGCGTCCACTCCTACCAACAAGAAGAACCGCAAGAAGAAGGGTGCGGAGTCCGACCCGAGCGAACCCGAGACCAAGGAGCAGCAAGAAGCCATTATCGCCAGCAGTCTGATGAACGACTTCAGCTCATATGGTGTGTATGTCGTCCGCCCGAACAACGGCACCACCGAGAATCTCGGAGTCTTTGCCGGGTACCTCGGCGCTCCCGACATCAAGACTTTGTGGGATGCTGTGCACGCGGCTCGAGATGTACTTAAGTCGCTCGAGGCTCAGATTCAGGTAAGCACTCACCCCGTCTAATTTACCGGCCGGTAGATTCGGCAGCGTCGCCAGACCTCTTGCCAGACCTACCGGCCGGTAAATTCCCCCGCCGGTCTCTCAGCCTTACCTACCGGCCGGTAAACTTGGCAGCGTTCCCAAACTTCTCGCCAAATCTACCGGCCGGTAAATTTGGCAGTGTTTCCGAACTTCTCGTCGAATCTACTAGCTAGTAGATTTAGCGAGCGTAGGTTCTCTCTTATCGTTCTGAGACTGACATGGCTTGGCAGTACGGCTATGGTTACCAGCACAAGAATCGCGTGGCCGTGAACGACATCATCTCGGTCGGCACGAAGCTTCTTAAGGATGGTGACATCGACCTCAACATCGACTGGCGCGATAGGCACGTTCGCAAGGCCTACATCGACGAGGAGAATTTTGCCGACACTGCGCGGTACGGCGTCGGCCGCAACTCAGGTGCTTACCGCGGCACTGTCATCTTCCTTCGCCATGCCCAGCTCATCGTTCACCTCATGCACGACTTCCATCCGGCCATCTTCCCTGGACCTGCTCCTGGTGCCCCACAGAACCAAGTCGTCGCCGGCATTGCTTCGGAGGACATCAGCCGTGTCAAGTGTTTGATGAGCTTCATTGGGTACAAGCAGCGCCAGCTCCGCAAGGGCTCCGGTGACACGAATCTCTGGGCCAAGGTTGCACCCGATACCCGCCGTGGCTTCAGCGAAGACACCGCCGTGGTTCCAGCCCTGTACCGCTTCGAAGGCGGGCCAGCGTTGCCCGACGCCCGTGAGGCCGCGCAGCAGATGTATGCGACGGGCATGCAGCGCTTGACGGAGATGGCTGCCCAGCGGTTCGCGGGTGTTAACGATCCCTCCGCTACTGAAGAGGATTTGCAGAAGATGGACGAGGTGGCGAACCATTTCGGTCTGTCTCGGGGCGGACGGTTGAAGAAGAAGAACAAGAAGGCCGCTCTGCTCCAGTCACTCCCTGCCATTGACCCGGCAATCCGCGATGCCGCCATCAAGAACCTCTGTCGCCCGCTGCAGATCATCCACGATCGCGACGAGGAGACCGCGCGTGCCGAGGCGCTCGATGGCGAGCGGGTCGCTGACGCTCTCAGCCTGCCCGCCTCAGCTCCATCATCGGCGATCTGGCAACCGAAGGTGAAGGCGTGGGCAATTCTAAGAAGCTCGCGGTTGAGACCGATGTCGAAGACGCCATCCAGCGCGCGCGGACCGGCGACCGCCATTTCCTAGAGCTTCTCGCCAGCTGGAGCATTTCGACCGAGGACCTGGAGAACGTCGACCTCCACGACGCCGTGAAGAAGGTGAACGACACCAAGATCTCCTCCGCCTTCCGCAACCTCCAGAATTCGATCAACTCGGTCTCCGCTTTCCCACCCCAATACGACGAAGTCGTGGAGCGTTTTGGGTTCACCGTCACCCCTAGCGAGAACGGCGTGCCACTCGTCAACCACTTCGGTGTCATGCTCCTTCCCCACCAGGTCGTCGCCGTCAGCTTCCTCGTGGACATGTTGGAGAGCAAGCTTCGGTCCGCCGCCCTGTTGGACGAGACTGGTTTGGGCAAGACCATCCAGGCTCTCAGCTCCGACCGTCAACTCCACGCCCACATTCGCGAAGCCCTCGCGAAGGAAAACCGTAAGTCCATGCCTGACCCTCCCTATCTACTCCCTTGACCACCCAATCGCGCCAAATTTACCGGCCGGTAAATTGAGTATCGTTCTAACTGTTGTTTTAGTTCTTGCACCCGACGACTCTTTCCATGAGTTCTTCCCCCTCACCCCGCAGGACAACAGGGCTCAGACCGCCGCTGCCGTTAGCGACATCAAGAAGAAGGCGAAGGGCAAGCAGAGGGCCGAGGCCGAGGAGAGCTCCGAGAGCGAGTCCGAGGACGATGCCGACGACGATGATGATGATGACGACGACGACACCGAGGCGGGCCCTGCCAGGGAATACGATGATGACGTCGATCAGCTGGCGTACGAGATTGAGGTCGAGAACCGGCTTGAGGAGGCTGGCCTGGACGAGGATGGTCGCAGCGGCAACTTCATGGGCGATGGTTACCTCCGGCACCCCCGCCTCGATGAGATTCAGGCTGCCATTGAGCGCAATGATGCGAAGCGAGCAGGTTCGTTGCCATTCAGATTTACCGGCCGGTAAATCTGGCGCGTGGAATGTGCTGACTTTGTATTAGATTTCGAGAAGCGCGGTATCCCTTACTTCCAGCCGCGCATCGTCTACGCACCCGCCGGTGCCACTTCGGTCTGGACCAAGGAGATCACCGACTCATTCTCCTCCACCATCCGGCTGAGAGCCTGGCTCAGTGCTGGTACCAAACAACACCAGCGCTGCCTTGGGCGGCGACTTCATCGGCACTGGGCGTGATATCGAGACCTACGTGCGCACTCTCCCCCCTGACCACCCGGCAACCGGTGAGATTGTGTTTGTCACCTCATACACGACCGCGGCTGCGCGCCTGCTGCGCCATTTCATTCAGCGGGGCAACGAGCGGTACTACATCAGCAAACTGAGCAGGGCGGAGTGCACCGAGCTCGGCATACCCCATGATGAGTACATGAGTCGGCAGGAGCGGGCCAGAGCTTATCTGGCGGAGGGTGTTGGCGAGCGCAGATACGAATTGCGTGTCAGGCCGGGCCTCTGGGATACCTCTTTTTGGGACGAGGTGCATCGGTTGAAGAACATGCACACCCAGCAGATGTATACGCTGCTGTCACAGCGTCATGGCCGCGTGCTGATGCTTACGGCATCGCCATTTATGCGCCGCCTGCGCGACCTGACGTCGATCCTGGAGGTCGTTAACCACACCAGGAAGCGGGGTCAGCATGTCGCCGGTCTGGTCGGCAAGCGTTCGGTCGCTGAATATGAGCGGCTGGGGCGAGAGCTTGAGCGCGTCGGCGGGAGCTATCTTATGGCAGATGAGAAGACCCAGGACCGCCTGGCAACGTTGCTGGACCCCGCCCCTTATTTCGATCTCATGGCCAGCTTCGACGATGCTCCAGCTGTTGTCCGTAAGGTCGTCCCTTCCGTACTACGCCTCATCGGACTTAGGCGCGTGACTGGTCAGCCGATCGAGGCCCAGGGGCAGCAACATCTGATCGCTGCCAACATCCCACCGTTCCACTGCACGCTCGTGGAGCTCTTCCGCAACCGGTGGGAGGACCGGTACTACACCCCAGTCCATAAGGAGAAGATCGGTGAGGACGACCAGTTCCTCGTGGCTGCCGCCCCGCATGCCCAGCCCGCCAAACCCATCCGCCTTCGCCACCAACTCGACCTCGCCACAGAGACCGAAGCGCGTGATAACTTCGACAAGCGCCGGCGTCTCCAGATTGCAACCAACAACGTCGGCCAGGAGAACCTGGCAAAGTTCAAAATCCAGTCCAATGCCAAGGACGTCCAGAAATGGTAAGCTGCCCTTTTTACCGGCCGGTAAATCTGGCCATTTAATTATAAGCTGAGAGCTAACGTAATCTCCACAGGTATGAGGACCAGGCCGGCGACAGCGCTGCCTTCTCCCTCTACTGGATGGCGACAAACGAGGGCTGGAGCTCGGCGCCGACGGATCGGCTCAGCCAGGCGGCATACATCCTCAACCCCAGCAGTAAGGCCCAGTACTGCGTGCGGGAGACTCTGCGCCTGCAGGCGAAGGATGAGAAGCTCCTCATTTACTGCGACTGGCCCACGTCGGTATGGCTTATGAAGACCCTGTACGACATCCTCGGTTTCAAGGCCGCGCGGATCAGTGCTGGGCAGAGTGCGAAGGAGCGCAGTGCGCTCACCGACCGCTTCAACAATCCCCAGGATAACGGCATCATGGTCCTGATCTGCTCTTCTCGGTCGGCCGCGGAGTCCTACAACTTCCAGAAGGACTGCCACAACATCATCGTCATGGACCTGGTCAACTTCAACACCATCCTGCAGATCATCGGTCGTTGCTACCGCATCGGGCAGAAGCACGAGCAGTTCATCAAGATCCTCATGCTCGATCGCTCATACGATCAGGTGCTGCTAGGGCAGTACGCCAGTGCTATGGTCGCGCAGCTTGCTGCCACCAGCGGTGTTCTGATGGACGGCATTTCCGACGACCATTGTGAAGATGCCCTCAACGATCCCGGTTTTGCGGCAAGGGTCCAG
>JAGUCJ010000061.1:0-21638 GCA_019670975.1 Acidiella bohemica
TTAGTGACAACATTATAATTATAGTTGGTATATGTTTATTAATAGGTGCTATGCCAAAAGCTCACAAATAGGATTACATGTTTGATTGCCTATGGCTATGGAAGGACCTACACCTGTATCTGCATAATACACGCAGCAACCATGGTTACTGCAGGAGTTTATTTATTAATGCGTAGCTCTCCTTTTGATCGAATACAGGTAACACAGTATTACTCTTGTGTTTATGAATTGGAGCAATTACTACTGTATTTAGTTCCCTTATAGGATATTCCACAGGACATAAAGAAAGTTATAGCATACTCAACTATGAGTCAACTGGACTGATGGTAATAGCAATTGGGCTGGTCTTCTATAATGTAGCTATATTCCATCTTGTTAATCACGCCTTTTATAAAGGGCTTCTATTCTTAGGAGCAGGTGCAGTTATACATGCTGTAGCTGACAATCAAGATTTTAGAAGATATGGAGGATTAAAGCCTTCTTACCATTAACTTATTCAGTTATGTTAATAGCTTCATTAAGTTTAGTTGCATTCCCATTTATGACAGGATTCTATTCAAAAGATTTTATAATAGAATCTGCTTATGGGACAATTCTGTTTCTCTAGTGTAGTTGTTTACTTTGTATCTACTATTGGTGCAATGTTCACTACTTTATATTCTGTTAAAGTTTTATACTTAACTTTTTAACAAATCCTAATGGACCTATTGTTAATTACAAACATGCCCATGAAGGTGACATTTTCATGAGTATGCCTTTAATTATATTAGCCGTATTCTCTATATTTTTTGGTTATATTACTAAGGATATATTTATAGGTATAGGTTCAAACTTTTTTGCAGATAATAGTATATTTATCCATCCGTCTCATGAAATAATGATAGACACCGAATTTGCTGTACCTGTTATATTTAAGATTTTACCTTTAATATTACTGTATCGCTGAGTGTCTTAGCTATTATTGTTTCAGAGTTTGCACCCAAATTATTAATTAACTTTAAGATGTCTAGATTTGGTTACAATATATACGGATTTTTTTAACCAACGTTTTTTAGTTGAACTCTTTTATAACAAATATATAACTGATTTTATTTAAATTAGGTGGACAAACTACTAAGGTTATTGACAAGGTTCTATTGAACTAGTTGGACCTTTTGATTAGAAAAAGGATTAGTTACATTAAGTAGAAACATCTCTAATTTAGATACAGGAGTAATCACATCTTATGCACTATACATATTAGTAGGTTTAACATTCTATATATCTATTCCATATTTATATGCAATAGATAACAATCTATTAATAATAATAATATTGCCTTATTATCGTTAACTAGAGCAATAAAATAATAAAATTTATATCTATATTTTGTATATACTTAAAATACATACCTGGCCAAGACAGCTTATAATCACATATAGCTTAAATTAACTTTTGTGTATAAGTTTTTATACTAATTTAAAGTTTGTTTACATACTAGCCTGTGTTTGTCTACTTTCTATAGAAAGTGCGTTTTTTACCTAATTCAAATGCAAAACCTAATGTTAATACCAGGAAGAATATTAGCATTACTATTAGACCAAATATACCATTAACATACGCACTTACAATGTAAGGGTATACAGTAAAATCTCTAGATCAAAAAGTAAAAAAGTAAAGCAAATATAAAAAAAGATATGCTAAACTCACTTCTATTCTGTCCTAAAAAAGAATGAAACCACATTCAAATGCACTGTCTTTCTCTTCATATGGGTTATGTGGAGCAAATATTAAATTTATTCCCAACAATACTACTACTGCTAGTATGGGTATAAATACTATAAAAATGTTTGACTTGACATAATTAAACACATTAAAGTTAGTATATTAACTACATTAAATCACTGTGCTGGCATATATATGAATATATTAATAACAATGTAATTACAGAAATTGTACCACTGAGAGAACTATTAACTGTAATATTCTCTGGTTTAAATAAAATTTTTCTTTTACTTCATCTCCACCTTTTGAAATGTAAACCCACTAATTGTGAGTTTTCAACTAATGATGTTTTGAAGAATTCTCCTTTTGTATTATCCTGGAAAATAGATGGATTTTTTTCATAGTCCGGTTGTTAAAGAAAATTTCTTTTACTAATTCAAGTAGTACCCTGCACCAACTACACTAGTAAGTATAGCAATAAGTGCCATGAAAACATATCCATTAATCAAGGGCAGCACTTAAAACCATCTGTTTAGCAAAGAAACCTATAACAGGGGGAATACCTACAAATGAGAATAAAGTAATACTTAAACTTATAGCGATAAAGGGTTAACATGAAAATATCCTTTTATCTGACTAACAGTTGTATAGGTGAGTTATTTTGATCTATTAATCCCTTTTCGCCTTTAGCCTCATTTTTACTTGCTTTGTACACATATAGGTCTAGGCTATAACCTATAGTTATCAATATAATGAAAGCATTTAATTTGAAAGAGAATACTGTAATATATAGAAAATATATGACTGTATGGACTCTACACTGTTTATTGTTAAGGCCAGCAATATAAAACCTATATGGCTAATAGTACTATATGCAAATAATCTTTTAATTCTAAACTGTGTAAGACCCAATACAGAACCTATTATTAAAGAGAATAAACTACTTAGTAAAAGAACATTTTTTCATGAAATGTCTAAATAGCTATATTCCGTATAGTAAACAAGCTCTAAAAAGAATGCAAAAATAGATATTTTTGCAACAATAGCTACATATGTTGTAACTATTGTAGGTATACCATCGTATACATCTGGAGCCCAGAAATGAAAAGGTGCTGCACTAACTTTAAATAGGAACCCAACTATCATTATTATTAAAGATAAATGAAGATAAAATGGTTCATATCATATAAGATTATTTATTTCACTTATACTAGCTATAACATAGATATTGTCTAAACTAGTTGTACCTGAGTTAGCATATAATAGTGCAGATCCTAACAATATGAAACAAGAAGAAAGTCCACCTAATAGGAAATAAGTTAAACCACTACCTGTTGCTAATTCCGAGTCTCTGTATAAGGTTGATAATATGTATAAACCATAGCTCTGTAATTCAATTGATAGGAATATAGATATAAGGTCTGCGGTACTTATTAAGAATGAGGCACCACAAATTATAAAGACAATAATTAAGGGATATTCTATAATTTTAAATTGTTCACCCGTCTTGTTTGAAATTGCATTTCTATTATATGTAAATTCAGAAAAGGTTAAGCTATAAAGAGATGAATGCTCCTTAACGGAAACTTTTCTAGGATAAAACGCAGTTAATAAAAGTATAGTTGCACTTATAAGGAATATAAAAATATTAAATGTTTGTGTAAATGTTGTAACATTAAATAAGCCTCCATAAATTCCTATACCTTTTTCTAGAGGCATGATATATAAATTATTTCATGCTAAAAGCTTGTAGAGACTAGTCCTAAAAAAACTGCTCTTGAGAAGAGTATAGATTTGTCTTTTCTTATTGTAAGAGCATTTGAAAGAAGAAGTAAAGTTAATAAAGATATAAGCATTTTTTTTAATTATTTACCTTTTATAAATTTACATATAATAGAAATGCAATTTTTAACAAGATGGAAGAGCAATTTATTATAAGTAATGCGTTTATAGTAAAGATATGTTACTAGGTATTATGTCAAAACTATATATAACACATGGTACCAATACTATCAATGCTATTACTATAGGTAGTAATATAGTTCAAGAGAAGGACATTAATTGATCAAAACGTATTCTAGGGAAAGAAGCTCTTACCCAAATAAAGACGAAAATCATAATAGAAGTTTTTACACCTATAGTAAGACCATATATTAACCTTCTATTAGTGGTGTTGAAAGTAACGATAGATAGTCACTTAGGATAAATCCTAAGTAAGTGTCTTGCAGAACATAAGATAATAATGTGAAGTCTAACAAGTATCCTCCAAGGAACAATATACTAGTTAAGATACACATAAGTACTATACTTGGCATATTCAGCTAAAAAGAAGAACACAAATATAACTGCAGCATGTTCTGTCATAAATCCACTAACTAATTCAGATTCTGCTTCAGCTAAATCAAAGGGAGCTCTATTTGTTTCTGCTACAGAACCAATGAAAAAGATTATGAATACAGGTAGCAGAGGAACGATAAATCATATTGCTCTTTGAGTTTCTATGTTTACAGTTAAATTAAGGCTACCTGTCAGTAATACAACTAATAATATTGCTGAACTTAATATTAGTTCATAACTTATTAGTTGTGCAGTACTTCTAAGTGATCCTAAAAATGCGTATTAGAATTAGCAGATCAACCTGCTAATAATATACCATAGGTAGAAAGTGAAGATACTGCTAACATGTATAGGATACCTAAGTTAAAGTCTCATATTGCTAATCCAGGCCCATAAGGTATAACAGCATAACCTAGTAATGAAAAAATTAAAGTAATAATAGGACCAAGAAAAAATAATACTAAATTGGCTTGTGTAGGAGACACATACTCCTTTAAGAGAAGTTTAAGGGCATCTGCAAATGCTTGTAGAAGACCATAATATCCTACAATATTGGGACCTAATCTTCTTTGCATACTTGCCATAGTTTTTCTCTCAGCAACTGTAACAAAAGCTACAGTTAAAAGCACTGGTACTACAACCAGTACTACCTCAAGTATTGATATAAGTGTAGGAAAGTATAACATATTAAAAAAAAATTTATATATAAAAATTTAAAATATAAAAGAAGAATATTTACGTAAATATCCTATCCTAGATTATTATTAAATTAAACCAAAGTGTATTGTAATTATATGCGACTGTATAATTAATTTACGACTTTTTATTATTAGTTATGTGAAAATTTATTTATTCTGCGGTAAAAGCAAGAAAAAAAAAATATATAATAGACTATTTTACTTTATGATAATTTTATGATCCTCAGTAATATACTGATAAGAATAAGAAAAGTCATACAACGTCTACAAAATGTCAGTATAATATACCTGCTTCTAATCCTAAATGATGGTTTTCAGTTAAGTGGTATGCAAAGAAACGTCATAGACCCACAGCTAAAAAATATAGTACCAATAATTACATGTAACCCATGGAAACCTGTTCCAAAGTAAAAACATGAACCAAATGCACCATCTGTTAGTGTGAAAGAAGAAAACTGAATATTCTATTCCTTGGAATGCGGTAAATATAATAGCTAATATAATAGTAAATGTTGCACCAAATAAACCTCCATTTCTATTTCCTTGGATTAAAGAATGGTGAGAATAAGTTATTGTTACACCAGATGCAAGTAATAGCACAGTGTTAAGTAAAGGTAATTCAAAAGCATTAATAGCTTCAATACCCATAGGAGGTCACTGAGCACCTAACTCTACAGTAGGTGATAAGGCACTATGGAAGTATGCTCAAAATATAGCTAAAAAGAATAAAGCTTCAGAAACTATGAACAATGCTACTTCCCATATTTAAACCTCTTTGTACTGCTAGAGTGTGGTTACCTAGATAAGTTCCTTCAGAGATTACATCTCTAAATCAGAAAAAACATACTTGAGATTAATAATACTAGTGCAGAGGCTAATCAATATCCTGCATTTGAAAAGCCGTGCATTGTTGAAACACCTGATGTTGTTAATGTAAGTAAGCTAATACAAGTAAAGATAGGTCAAGGGGAAGGAGAAACTAAATGAAAGGGATGGCCTTGAAAGGCGCTTCTGTTTAAATTAGACATAATGTCAATAATACTTTGCTTTAATACATGGACAACTCTATTTTTAAATGTGCAATATTTAGTATGTAAAACCAAGGTAGGGGACATTTTTATATGCTTTAATATAACATAAGTGATTATAATCAGACTTTTTAATGTATTTATCGCCTATAAAGTATAAAATATCTTACCAAAGATTTGAAACTTAGATTAGGAATAGCTTGCTTTAGCATTGAGCTAATAATATTTTTTTATTATAATTATATGTAAATAAATACACTTAAAAAAAAAGTAAATTATCTATTGTTATTGCTCTTGTAATCAAGTTAAGAATTTTTCTAGCGATATTGATTCTATAACTATTGGCATAGAACTGGTGAAGTATTCCACATATCTCTGAACATTGACCAAAGAATGTTTCCTTCTCTGTTTACAAGTGCAGAAACCTGGTTAAGTCTTCCAGGGTATGCATCACATTTTATACCTAGAGCAGGGCAAGCATATGAGTGGATAACATCTCCAGAAGAGATTATAAAATCTTACATGAGTTAACTCAGGTAAAATTACTCTATTATCTACTTCTAACATTCTCAATGCTCCTTCTTCTAAGTCTGATTCTGGAACCAGGTATGAGTCAAACTCTAGTTCTTCGTCGTCGTCATTTACAAAGTCAGGATATTGATAGCTTCAATATCACTGATGTCCTTCTACAAATACTGTTAATGAAGGATCTGTAACTTCATCCATTAAATATAATAATTTAAAAGATGGAAAGGCAATTAAATTAATATTAAGGCTGGAGTAATTGTTCAAATTAACTCAATTAATGTACCGTGGTTAAGATATTGTTACTTATAGGCGATTTATCGTTTACATAGTTTCTAATAACAGAAACTAATATTCACGCTACACCAAATAATATTATAGCCAGGTAGAACATTATGTTATCGTGTAATTCAACAAGCGCTTCCATTTGAGGACTTGCACTATCTTGGAAATAGATCCCTCAAGGTCTAGGGGCGTCACAATTTATAAGGAATTAGAAAATAAGTTAGTCATTATAAAATATATACATTATATATAATAAATTTATAGTTTTGTGTGGAAATGTCATAGATTATCTATGTTATGAAGAGAGATTAAAACCCTTATGTAAATATATAATTAGATTGGCATACTCTATACTTGCTCATCTAATAATTAGAATTTGCGTGGAAGTATTGCAGCCCTTAAATAAAAAAACTGCATAGTAACTGCAATAGCAAAACCCAGGAGAGAAATTTGAATTCTCATTATTAATGCATGAAATTAAAGTTTTAACAATATAAACTATCCTGGCTACGTATACTAGACAAAATTTTTTAGGGTGGACTATCCTGACTTGAACAGAAAACCTACTGTGCCACATACAGTTGCTCTACCTATTGAGCTATAACACCTTATTATAAATATGTAAGCGCATTACTAATTACAAGCTAATCTTATGTTGGAGTGATTCGAACACTCATAGTAAATACCAAAAAATTATGACTAACGATTAGTCTACAACATACGTTTATTAGTCTATAAGGTAAAACCGACTTGAACGGGTAAGATTTTTAATCAAATAGTCCTAAGCTAGTCATGTCTACCAATTCCATCATTACCTTTTAATTGTCACATATATGCTTGAGATAAGATTTGAACTTACAACCCTAAACCTCTTCAGAGTCCGCTCTACCAGGGTGAGCTTCTCAAGCGTTATTGGGTACTATAATGGAGATATTAGACTCGATCCTAAAATAACGATATGCAAATCGCAGTTTACCAGTTAAACTATATCCCCTTTATACACCCTTTTGTATTTGTCACAATAGTGTAATATAACCCACCTGGGAATTGAACCAGGATATAGCAGTGAAAGTGCCATGTCTTAACCACTTGACTAGTGGGTCTTTTTTTTTTTATAACTATGATATATATCCAAGAAACGACTTGAACGTTTACGATAATGTATCAGCGAATCTTAAGTTCGCCCTGTCTACCAATTCCAGCACTCGGATTTCTTTTTTTTTACTTAATTGTAGAAAAAGTTCACAATCAATATAAAGCCCTTTTAAGCTTATTTATAAAGCATAAAACGAATATATTTTGTATAATATTTAAACTAAAAACCTTTAAGGCCAGAATGATTTGAACACTCATCTGAGCTATCATGAGCAGCTTGCTTTACCAATTAAGCTATAGCCTTTTAATTAAAATAATTAAATTATCTGTGCGGACAAAGGATTTGCACCTTTATTTACAGGTCATGAGCCTGTTATGTTACTATTACATCAATCCGCATATTAATTATATATACTACGTTTTCATTATTGTCATAATTATTTAATAAAGATTATAAAAAGCCCAGTGCAAGTATCGCACTTGCTTCTACCGATTACAAAACGGTTGCATTACTTTTATGCTAACCGGGCTAGGTTTATATTTGTATGATAAGTACATTATTAGTTTTTAATAAAATTAGTACTTTGTGCCTTAGAACATCAAAATCCTTTAAGCCAAAGCCTTATACGTATTTTCAACACAAACAGCTTTTAAACTTAGGGTGAAAAATTCGTAGTATTCTACTACGTATATTAAGAATATCTAAGGTAAGCTTCGTGCCTATATGCATTCAGCACTTATCTTTAACTAACATAGCTTTCCTACCGTGCCTATACTATTATTTGTGTGAGTATTAACAAAAACTCTTATAAAATTATATAAACAGACATATAAACAATAGGTAAACCATAGGTTAACATACCCAACTCCTTTCGTACGAAGGGGCTGTCCTTATTTTATTCTAATTCCCTCTAGAAGATAGAAACCATACTGTCTCACGACGTATTTAACCCAGCTCGTGTAGCTCTTTAATCGACGAACAGTCGAACCCTTCATGACTCCTGCATTCATGTGGATGAGCTAAGCCGACATCGAGGTGCCAAACTGCGCACTCAATTTGTACTCTCTGGCGCAATTAGCCTGTTATCCCTAGCGTAGCTTTTTCAAAAATCCAAGACCTTTCCTTTCTGCATCTTGTGATCATATGCCCCGCTTACGCGACTGATAGACTTGTAAGTCAAACAGTAAAGCAAGATTAAGCCATTAAACTTTAAAAGTTGAATCATATCATCTAATACTTAAGCAAAAGCATTAAACAAATAAATATAGCACTAGTTATTACTAATTGATACTATTTCAACATCTATTTTCCATATAGTGAAAATCTTACTTAAAAATTTAATTAACCTAAATTAATAGAAATATAATTGAATAAAGTTACTTTAATAATAAATTGCAGATGAAAATGTAAATATTAATGTCTTCATTAACTTTAAAGTAAAAGAAGGACATTAATATTTGCTTGTTGATTCAATTTATTCGAATCTAACAATTTACAATTTAACTTTGGATACACCCAGGTACTTTTTATGGGATCTGTGCCCGCATAAACTATCCACTAGTAAATGTTTCCTGGCCAAATGTTTAACTAACACGGCCCTTTTTCTTTTTTGGAAAGCAAATTAGCTTATTTTTATTAAAATAGGCATGAAACATAAACACTTAGCTTACATTTCACATATACTCTTTATTAGTTGCTGTAAATATGATAAACAGAGTAAAGGTGTTTCAATTGTATCTAATCAACTACCTTATACGCTACGACTCGTTTGGTCATATTCAATTACTAGTAACAGTAAAGCTGCATAGGGTCTCTCGTCTAACTAGAGGTAAACTGTATCTGCACAGTATTCCAATTTCACTGAGACAATCATTGAGACAGCTGTTGTATCGTTAAATCATTCATGCAAGACCGCATTAACGGCCAGGGTATTCCGCTACCTTAGGACCCTCATCGGTAAGGCCGCCATTAATTGGGGTATCCTTCAAAACCTAGCCTAATCTAAAACTAAGAAAATCCGTTAGCCAGCCAACATCGGGCAGAAAATTCACACTCAATACTTTGATTTTACATCTTACGCAAAGTGCTGTGTTTTAATTAAACAGTCGTACAACAACATTTTATGTCTCCTATTCTACCTAATATAATTCAGGAATAATGGCCCACCTTATCCCGAAGTTACGGTGTCAATTTGCCGAGTTCCTTAATGATTGTTATCTCAAACGCCTTTGTATACTCTACTTGCTCACTTGTGGTAGTATCTAGGTACGGTCATTCAAACATGTATTTCTTTATAAAAGAAAAATACAGTGAGTTTGCGTAATTCTTTTTTCCAGAAGATTTCATACTCTGTATTAATGCTTTAAGGCAAAAATAGCTGAAATCTTTTTAAATTACCGGGACGTTTTTTTTGTCCTTCTCTAGCTTTTCCCATCGTTTAATCCTTTAGGAAAGATTAATAACTTAGGGGCCGTTACTTTAACACTAATCACCATAAGCTTAAGGCGAGGGGTTTTCCCTTTATCGTTACTCATGCCAGCATTATCACTTGGGATAGCCTACTCAATATAACATATATTGAGTCAAAGGTATACCCAATGTTCTGCTACCCTATAGACTTATTATTAATTATCAAAGTAAATCTTATAAAAATCTATAGACAGATATCGGTATATTGTTTTAGATCCGGTTAAATTTTTGGTGCTTTTAACTTCATCTTTTGTTATTTTGTAACAAAAGAGAATAAACCAGTGCTCTGTTACGAGGTCTTTAAAAATGGCCGCTTCTAAGCCTATTTCCTGGTTGTATACGAAAAAAACTTCCTTATTTCACTTAACAATAATTTTGGAACCTTTAATTCTTGTTCTGGGCTGTTTCCCTTTAGACATACAACCTTATCGTACTATGTCCGAGAGTTTAAAATCCATCATTGCCCTTCCGAGAGCAAATTCCCACTGATAGAGTCTTCACGACCCCCCAATGTATACAAACTAACCTGTTTTATCCTTTTGGGATAAAATCAAATCAAAATTTGTCTGGGATCACAATTCTGTACCTGCTATGATGTAATTTAAACCACCTACTTATATAGGTTTCGCAGAAAACCAGCTATCCTAGTCAGTTTTGTCTTTCACTAACTTACCACAATTCATTGGATATCTTTACAACGATAAGCCATTCGGGCTTTTATAACCCTGATCATGGTAAGATCACTAGGCTTCGGGTCTAACATTAGATACTAATTCATTAATTAATAATTGGTTTATCTGGGGATCAGGATTTATTCTAATCATTTATATTTTTTTTCGAAACCTTTTCCTTGCACCTAACATTAACTTGCTGACCCATTATGCAAAAGGTACGCTCTCATCTTGTGTTTATTTTCAACTTGAGCTGCTTATAAAACTACTATTTCATATATTTCCCTCACGCTACTTTTTCGCTATCGCTTATATATCATATTTAGCCTTAGAGAAAGGTTTCCCTAAATTCAAACAGAATAACATTCCATTTTACTTTAAAGGCTTTTCTGTGTTAATTTTTACTTAACATAGTCAGAATCTCATTTGATTTCTATTCCTGAAGCTAGTAAGATATTTCAATTCACTTCGTTTATGACTGGATTTTTCCAAGGATTTATAAAGTCATATAGACCCAATTTCATCACTGTCCTATGATATATAGCCTTCATATCCGTAATAGTTTCTTTATATACTTTAGATCGTTTTTAAAGCGATCAAAAATTGAATTACATATCTAATACAATACTAATACAAGTATTATCTTTTTCGGGTCATTATGATTCGAACATAACTTTTCCTCACCCAAATGAGGCGCCTAACCAACCCGGCTCTGACCCGTTAGTATACAGAGAATATCCGATTCGAACGGATGTGATTATTTAAATCAAATGAGTTTCAAGCTCACCGCCTTAAACCGCTCAGCCAATTCTCTTATAATTTCTTTTTTATTATAATCTTCAATTTATATATATATATACAATTATTGATTTCTCGACGACTTGAACGTCGAACATATTCTTATCAAAAATACACTTTACCTATTAAGTTAAGAAACCTATTAAATATAATGCAAGAGCACTCAGACTTGAACTGATAATTTGAAGTTTGAAGCTTCCTGTTTTTGCCAATTAAACTATACTCTTTGTAATATCAATAAGTAAATATTACATCGGAAAAGAATGGATTTGAACCATTAGGTGTTAAAACACAATATTTAGCAAATATCTCGCCTTACCTATGGCAACTTTTCCTAGTTTTAAATAGTCACTACATTTTTACTTAAATATAAAATTATTTTATTTTTAAACATCGAGTTAAGTCGGCAACGATCCGACATCTACTTTCTCGACAAGAAAGTCCTTTACCAATTAAGTTATTAACTCTTTCATAATATTTTCTTTAATTACGGCCAACCGAATTCGAATCGGTGCACATCGTTTGGAAGACGAACGGTCTACCATTAACCTATAGCCGTCTATTATTATTTAGAAAATACATAACTAATACAGACATACTCTTTTTAGATTATTTTTTGTATGCTTTTAAACGATTCTTTTTATGCCATTTTTATTGAGGACTTAAAAAGTTATATTAAGCATATATAGGTGAATTGTATATTAGTGAAGAAACAGAGTAATGTAATCCATCTAATATAGGAGCAGGGTATACACCTAATAATACTGTAAAGAATACTAGTGTAAACAGTATTGTAAATTCTCTCTTGCTTAAGTCTGGTATATTGAATTTAAAGAATTTTGAAATGATCCTGCAAAAGCTATTCTGTTAAACATAAACATTGTATATGCTGCACTTAATACAATAGAAGAACTTGCAAAAGCACCTAATAATGGATGGTTTTCAAAAGTACCGTAAAGACTCATAAATTCACCTACAAAATTTAGTGATAAAGGTGTACCTGCATTACCTAAACACAATATAAAGAATAGTATAGAAAATAATGGCATTACTTGAGCAATCCCTCTGTAGAAGCTTATTAATCTTGTAGAAGATCTATCATATAATATACCTCCAGCACAAATAAATAATCCAGAAGAAACAAATCCGTGTGCTAATCCCAATATTATACCTCCTTCAATTCCTTGTATTGTGTTACTAAATACACCTAGTAGATATACCGCAGCATGACTTACTGAACTATATGCTATAAGTTCTTTAATATCTATTGTTCTTAAAGTACTAAAACTTGCGTATATAATAGTAATTACACCTATAACGTATATTAGAGGTGTAAAGAAATAGTAAGCTTTAGGAACAAGTGGTAAAATTAATCTTAATATACCATATAAACTCAATTTTAATACTATAGCAGCCAATATGATACTTCCTGCCAATGGTGACTCTACATGGGCTTTTAAAAGTCAAGTATTTAAAAATATTGTAGGTGTTTTTACTGCAAAAGCTATAAATATTCCTGCAAATAAAAATAATTGAGTTATAAAATTGAAATTAGTTTTGTAAAGAGCATCAAAGTCAGTAGTTCCCATAATTGAAGACATTGTAAGTATTGAAAGTAACAAGAATAAGGATCCTAGCAATGTGTATAAGAAAAGATAGAAACTTGCTCTTATTCTATTACTTGAACCAAACATTCCTATCAATATAAATAAAGGAGGTAAATACTTTCGAAAAATATATAGAAAAGTAATATGTCTAAAACCATGAACACTGCCAGTAAAAGTGTTTCCAGTAAAAGTATGATTATTACATAAGATCTAATATTTTCTGATATTGAATTTCAATTAGATAATAATGATATAGGCATAATTATTGTAGTTAGGAGAACAAAGTATATGGATATACCATCCACTCCCAAGTAGAAGTCAAAACTACTTATCGTATGATATTCTTGCACAAATTGATATTGATTGCTACTGAAATTAAACAGTATAAAAACTATCATAGATATAAATAAATTTATTACCGATGTAGATAAGGCTATTACTTTAACTTGTTTTAAACTTATAGAATTATCTGCATATGAAGTTGAAATTATAAAAATACCTATCAAAGGCACTAGTAGTAAGAGTGTAAGTAACATGATTAATGATAAATAAAATAAATTAATTTTTCTCTCAACATATTATTTATAATCAGTATGGTAAATAAAATAATTAGTAATAATATATATATCTATATATTAAGGCTCATGGTTTCAATAATAAAGTTTTATATTTTTTATTATTGTTTAATTGTAATAACTATAGCACCTACCATAGCTAAAAGAAGTATTAAAGAAGTCATATTAATCACAGTGGGTAACTAGTATATATTATGTTACCAATGCTTGTTATATGAGTTGTTTCCGCTAAGGCTCCATCTCATATTTTAGAAGTTACAAATGATAAATCGTTACTTAAAAATGACTTTATTGAGCTATTAAGAGGATAGCTTGCATTATTGATAGAATTAAGTAGTGAATCTCCTTCTAACATTCCTATGCTTCCTGCTTTTTTTCCAAAAAGAATATGTTAGGAGATAACATATTTGATGGCAATAATTTATATAACGTTATATTAAAAAAAACACCTATAATAATTGCCAGTGGTATACTATTGCTACTATCACTAGTAAGTTCAGATACTCTAATATTAATCAACATTAGTATAAATAAGAATAGAATTGAAACTGCCCCTACATACACTAATAAGTAAGATAAACCTATAAAGTTCATACCTAGCATCATTAAGTAACCTGCTATGCTAAGGAATAATCCAATTAAAAACAATACAGATACAATTGGATTTTTACTAATAATAACAAATATACCACATAGTATAGATGTAAATGAAATTAATGTTATTACATCATAGTTTAAACCATTAGTAAAGGTTTCATTCAAAACAAATAGGTTGATCATGTATTATATTAATTATAATCTCAGTTTACCCTTTAGGCTTTTTTTTTTATTGATTATTATGTGAGAAGGTGTCAATAATGTAAAACTATATTGTATATATGTTGACCTTCTTATTGCTCTTATTATTATTTAAGCTTAGGATAAAAGTAAGATGGTTTTAGCATACTATTTATAAAACTAAAGTAAAGCTATATAAAGGATTGTTTTCTCATTTATATTTAATATTATGTGAATTAAATTAACACTGTTTTCTACAAAAAAACCAAAAATTATTTCTTTTTTATTATATATAATGAGCACCAAACTTTTCTGTACTATATACTTAAACTTTAAGCATACTATACAATATTGTATCACTTTAATCTTAAACCAATAATTAGTGTAATTCTAAGGCATCTTTAATGTAAGAACAAGATAGAACTACAAACACTTGTGCTTGTATAAATGCAATACCTAGTTCTAAACCTGAGAATGCTATAATAAACGCTAATGGGAATAAACCTAAAAAGAAGAATACTATTCCTGAGTTCATTATATTATATGTAAATCCACTTAAAATGTTTAAAAGCATGTGACCACTTAAGATATTGGCTGCAAGTCTTAAACCTAATGACACATTTCTGGCTAAGTAAGAAATAAATTCTATTAATACTAATAAAGGAAGTAAACCTAGAGGACAACCAGAAGGTACAAAAAGAGAAAAGAATTTAAGTCCATGTCTGCTTAATCCTAATATAGTTGCACCTAAAACAATTGTAAAACTAAGAGAGAAAGTTAATACGAAGTGACTTGTAGGAGCAAAACTATAAGGAACCATACCTACTAAATTGTTTATTAAGATAAATACAAATAATACGTACATAAATGGGAAGTATACTTGTCCTCTTTTTTCGTTAATTTGGTTTACTACTATACTATGTACAGTAGCATATACTGATTCTTGGCATAAACTTCATGAATTTGATACTAATTTATTGTTGTTAGTAGACATTAGGTTTAAGACAAATACTAAGTATCCCCCAATAATTAAGTATAATCCGATATTTGTAAGTGATAGAGATAAGTTACCTAATATAGGTGCATCTAAACTTAATAAGTTTCTAATTTCAAATTGATCTAGTGGACTTGTAAGATGTGCAAATCTTTCCATTTTATTTAGATATATATTAATTAATTGTTAAAAATGTAGATATTACGAAAGAATACGTAAGAATTTACCCTATAAGTATAAAATAAATATGTTTATAATTTACTTATAAAGAGACGTGTTGCAAATAAACGTACGAATCTTGGTAATATGTAGCTTGAAAAAATGTATATTAAAATTGCAATGATTGCAAATGTAAAAGTTACTTGGTTTATAAAATAGAATGGTACTAGTTGAGGCATAATTAAAAATATATATTGTATGAATTTAAGTGCAAATAATTACACTCAGGTTTATTAAAAAACAAATGGGAAAAAGTGGTCCTCTACTATCGTGTAGAGCTATTAAGTGCATTAACGCTAATGCAGCTAGTAGTAATGGTAAAAAGCATAGAGCTCTATTTACAACCTATATAATATTACAATAACACTGTATTAGCCGCGTTATCTCTGACAAAAACAAATAAGTTGTGAATATCCTCTTTATGTTTTTCATTAAGCAAATCTAGAACATGGGGATGACCGATATCTTTTGTTTCAAGCGCACCCATATCTTTTAAAATTGCTGGATCTGTGGTAAACTCACTAATTTTCTGCACATATCTATTATATAAATTATTAGCCACTGGTTTTGCATTTGTATTTTCCATATATTGAAGATAACTTTGTTCGTTTAAGCGATAATTTAAAGGTATAAACCCATTGTAATTAGGAATACCGTAGTCATTTAATAGAGGTGCAAATGAATGGTAAATATAAAATGCTATTTTTACACCTTTCATAGCAATCATAAAAGTGCTAAAGTTACCTGTTAACATCCCCATATCATCTATAGCAACAAAAAGAGTTTTAAATAGTTGTTGAGGTATATTGTCTATAGATACACCAACCAAACTCTTGAACTCAACATAACAGTGGTTTGTAAAAGTATCCTTTGTGACATTATACTGCTGAATAGCTAAATCTGGTTTTTCCTAGTAAACTCTTGTATTTGTTCTGGCGTTACAGCATATTTATCCAAAGGAAAATAGTTTCTAACTAGTCCTAGCCCAGCTCTAGCCGTTACGTGTTCATTTGTGTTGCTTCCTTCCCTAATTGCCCTTACGCTTGCATTTAAAGCCTTTATGTTAAAGTATTTCATTTTGTTTATATTTATATTGTATTAATTTAAGTATGAATAGTTATACTTGTGTTTATCAAAAACGAATAGTAAAAAGCGTAATATTATAGTAGTTAAGTGTAAATCTGTGCGTATTAAATTTAGCGTTCTTTTTTTATTATTAAAATCTTTTAAGCATTTTTAACTATATTTTCTTTGTATGTAGTTCAACTAAGCTATTTTCAATTAAACTAACCACAGGTACTATAATTAGGAAATGTGAGAAATAAAGTACTGTACTTATTTGTCCAAATTCAATAAATGGAGATTCAACATGTTTAGCTCCAAGTTGCATTAATATTAAGAAATTTGCTACAAACACAAAGAAGGCAAATTTACTTAAAGGTCTAAACTGTAAACCTCTACTTCTTCCTAAATCTGTAAATGGCATTATTAAAAGAATAAGTATAGCAGAAAACATTGCTATTACACCTAATAGTTTATTAGGTATAGATCTTAATATAGCATAGAATGGTAATAGATATCATTCAGGAACTATAGCAGGAGGAGTTTGCATAGGGTTAGCCATAACATAATTTTCACTGTCACCTAATACATTAGGCATGAAAAAGACAAACACAGATAATACTACAATAAATAAGAATATTGTAATTAAATCCTTAAATATAAAGTATGGTGCAAATGGAAGTCTATCATAGTTACCTGATACTCCTAGAGGGTTACCTGATCCTGCACTATCATGTAAAGCTATTAAGTGCATTAATGCTAATGCAGCTAGAACAAAAGGTAAAACAAAGTGTAACGCAAAAAATCTGTTTAAAGTAGCGTTATTTACAGAGAAACCTCCTCAAATAAATTCAACAATATCTTGCCCAACTCATGGTATTGCACTCATAAGATTAGTAATAACTGTTGCACCTCATAATGACATTTGTCCATATGGTAATACGTATCCTAAAAAGGCTGTTGCCATCATTAATATAAATATAACAGTACCTATTGTTCATACAAGTGTTCTAGGTGCTCTATAAGAACCGTAGTAAAGACCTCTTCCAATGTGTAAGTAAACTAAGAAGAAGAATGCTGATGCTGTATTTGAATGCAGGTAACGTATTAATCACCCATTGTTAACATCTCTCATAATATGTTCAACTGAATTAAATGCCTCTAATACACTAGGATTGTAGTGCATTGCAAGAGTTACACCTGTAATAATTTGAATTATTAAACAAACTGCAAGTAGAGACCCAAAGTTTCATAGGTAGCTTAAATTTGAAGGTTGAGGTGAGTCAACTAAATATCCATTAACTAGGCTAAGCAAAGGATGACTTTTAAAAATTCTCATTTTTCTTTTCTTAATTATTTCTTATAGTCGTCATGTTTTTTATTAAAATCTGCAATTACATATATTTATTAAGATATAATAATTTATTAGCTTAAGACAAGATAATGATGCGATATATATGAAATAAAAAAAAATAAAAAAAAAACGTGTATATAAAATAGAAAACATGGCGTTGAACTTATAATTTGCAGTACCACAAATATCTAGCAGGGCTTAATTCTGTAAACCAGATTTGTCTTTTTTAGTTCAAGTTTGTATTATGATATTATTATTGAGTTTGATGATGGCTCTGATTGAACGCTGTCCAAAGGCTTGACACATGCTAATCGTACGTTATCTCTTATAGATAAGAGATAAAGTGGTGTAAAGGTGAGTATATGACATCTTGGTTTCCTTAAAGTTAGGGAAAAATCCCTAATAGAGTATAATAGATATTATTTTAAAGTATCTTTATATAAAAGAAAGTTAATTTTCGCTTTAAGATGCTCATGGTGTTTCCAAGTAGGTAGTAGTTAAGGTAATTGCTTAACTAGCCAAATCTTGTAGTCATAACTGAGAGGTTTATTGACCACATTGGGCCCGAAAAAATCCCAATACGTGTAGTACAGCAGTGAGGTATATTGGTCAATGGCCTAACGGCTGAACCAGCAATTTGGGGGAACGCATGATATTTATATCAGTATATGCATGAGAAATCGTGTATATATATTGACTATGTCAAATAAAGTTCTAGATAGATAACTGATGATGACAAATTTCTATCTAAATGTCTTGACCAAGTCTTGTGCCAGCAGTCGCGGCAATACAAGGAAGACTAGTGTTATTCATCTTTATTAGGTTTAAAGGGTACCTAGACGGCTTTTATCGCTCTAAAAAAGTACGTAAAAGCTAGAGTTTAATGGGAGAGGTAAATATTAGGGCCATTGGTGGAGAGATAGAATGTTTTCATACTAATGGAACGGATAAAGGCGAAGGCAACCCTCTATATATAAACTGACGTTGAGGGACGAAGGCTTGGGGAGCAAATAGGATTAGATACCCTAGTAGTCCAGGCAGAAAATTATGAATGTTATAGACTGAGTATAAAGTCAGTGTATAAATTAAAGTGTAAGCATTCCACCTCAAGAGTAATGTGGCAACACAGGAACTGAAATCATTAGACCGTTTCTGAAACCAGTAGTGAAGTATGTTATTTAATTCGATGACCCTCGAAAAACCTTACCACAATTTGAATAGTATTTGTTATAAACTCTTTATAAAGGAATAACTTCCTGCTCGAAGATTTCAAATATTACAAGCGTTGCACGGCTGTCTTCAGTTAATGTCGTGAGATTTTGGTTAGATCCATTAAATTAACGTAAACCCTTGCTACACAGATACACTTATTCTTTAATACTATTTTAGAGAGATAAGTTTTATAATATGTGAAGCAGTTCTCCGCTATATTGGAAAAGATAACAGGGACCAAGACAAGTCACCATGACCTTAATATTGTGGGCTATAGACGTGCCACATATGTTTGGACAAAGGGAGGCAAAAACGTGAGTATTAGCTAACCCCATAAAACAAAATATAATATGGATTGTAGTCTGAAACTCGACTGCATGAATAAGGAATTACTAGTAATCGTGAATCACTACATCACGGTGGATTTAATCTCAGATAGGTACTAACCACTCGTCAGGCGCTGAAAGGAGTATGTGCAATAAGTTTGGCTTATTGATAATCCAACCTAACCTTCCAACTTAGAGTACCCTGTGTGTTTAAAACACAAGGGGGGAGTGTTGAACAAAGAGGGTATCCTCACCACTGAGTATCCAATAAACTAAATAGATGAGGAGAAAGGGAAGGAGGGTGATATTTTATCAATCGGTCTTCGTATGCGTGACTTCAATTGGTGTTAAGTCGAAATATGGTTCGTGTAGTAGAAATTGCACGGGATAAATAAACATTAACAACACCCTTTATTTTTTTAATAAAAACGCTAAAAGTTATAAAATATATAAAAAGGAAGGTTCCATTTGTTGGTATGATGGGTTGAGCTGTAAACTCAATAGTTAGGCTGTCGAAGGTTCGATTCCTTTTCTTCCTATGTACACAAAAATACATTTTTCTTTTAGCCTTTATAGCTCAACGGTAGAGCGGAATACTGTTAATATTTTGATATATGTTCAATTCATATTAAGGGCTTAAATGAAAAAAAAAAAACGTGTTAGCTTAATGGTTAGAGTGTTGTGCTACGGACACAAAGGGTACAAGTTCGACTCTTGTTCACGTTTAACAGTCATTAAACAGTTATTAAAGGGATATGCTGTAGATGGTTTTACGTTTTGATTGCAGATCGAAAATTAGGGGTTCAATTCCTCCATGTCTCTAAAATAGTACTTTAAACGATTACACAATAAGGGTTAAGTGTACACTTTAAAGAGGTAATTAAAATTTCCTTATAATACTAACTCTTACTAGCTTAATGGTAGAGCAGGATACTTCTAATATCTGGATCCAAGTTCAAGTCTTGGGTAAGAATCTTATTTTTACAGTGATATATAATTGTAGATTTTAATAAAAAACAGGACAAGTAATAAGTAATAAGTAATAAGTAATAAGTAATAAGTAATAAGTAATAAGTAATAAGTAATAAGTAATAAGTAATAAGTAATAAGTAATAAGTAATAAGTAATAAGTAATAAAAAGAAAAAAAAAACGTACAGGCAATAATAATAAAAATTATATGCCTGATTTATTATTGTACTAAATTTTTATATGTAGCATAATATAAAAATTTTTGATTATTAAGTAAAAGAAATTAGCTCAATTGGTGGAGCAACCGTTTACACACGGAAGGTTAGGTGTTCAAATCACCTATTTCTTATAATAGTTTTACTAGTAAATAATAAAAGAAGTTCTTTGAAAAAATTGATTAAAAATAGTAATATATGATACAAGCAGCAAAATCATTGGTACAGGTTTAGCAACTACAGGTTTAATAGGTGCAGGTGTAGGTATTGGAGTAGTATTCGGTGCATTAATTTTAGGTGTAGCTAGAAACCCTTCATTAAGAGGTCAGTTATTCTCATACGCAATTTTAGGATTTGCCTTTGCAGAAGCTACTGGTCTATTCGCCTTAATGATGGCTTTCTTACTTTTATATGTTGCCTAATGAAAAGTAACCTTATGTAAACTAATTTTCATATATTGGGTGCAGTTTATGTAACTCTTGCTGATCCTTATGACAGCTCAGGTTGTTACATAGGTATTAGTAACTCTTATAAGATAGATAAGACCCAGTATTTTGATAACGTGCAGCTTTTTAGTTTATAAAACAAATTGCTTAAAATAAAATAGGTATCTATCTTACCTGTTGGTCATATTTTTATTTACTTAAAGTATAGCATGGCTTATAAAATAGCGTCACAGAATAAATATACCTAGTTTTTACATAAAAGAGAGCTTA
>JAGUCJ010000062.1:0-20887 GCA_019670975.1 Acidiella bohemica
TAACCGCCGGTCCGTCTCTGGCGGTGGCGGTAGGCCAGCCAGGGTGAGGTAGTAATCCGTGACTGCATCAGGTATGATTGGCGCATAGTCATCCATCTTTCCCAGGAACTCCCGCAAGCTTGCGTCCTTCTTCTGCGGTATCCGCGGTTCAATCACCGCCGGCACGTCTGTGGCTTGCCCGTCCACGGGGCCTTGATCTGGCGCGGGCGGCATCGGTACGTCTGCTGCGCCGTCGAACGACGCGCCGTTCGTTGCTGAGGACGTGGGGTTCCCTATTTCGGCATCGAGATCGCGGTCTGCGCTGGCGTCGAATGCGGGCTCGTCGGAGGAAGTGTTGGGTTGCGTGGATTGCGGTTGTGTGTCGGGAACGGGACCGTCCGAAGCGGGCTCGTGTGATGATAATGATGGCTTTGTGTCCTCCATTGCGGCGAATGAAAGGGTGTGAAAGGCGCAGGAGTGAAGTTACCCAGTCACTCGCGCTTTCCTGCCCCGGCTGGCTCAGTCGCAACCGCGGGAGGTGCGCGTTTGGGAGCGGTCGCAGCTCGATACACTCGTCCACGCCGTTGAGGTTAGCTGTTTCCGAGATGCGCTGTGACTGTATATCTCCTCCAAATGAGATTTCCTCCCTTGACCTCCCCTTGTCCCTTCCTTGACGTCCAATGTCGATGGCGGCCGGGCTGACATGTGAAGTCGAGCAGGTGCACTTGCGGCCTGAGGCATCAATTCGAAAGGAGTCGCGCACCCGCCGGCTTCGCCCAGACCTACCTTACGCAAAGTCTGCGATACATGCAATTGGTGCGGTAAGCAATGTGTTGAATATCTCATCATGGATACGAACAACTACCGAGAAAGACGACAGTCCAAAGGCCTGCCATTTGTACTTGGGGAGTCCATGTCGGTCATCACCAAGACGCAGTCACCACCAAACGGAGGCATCGTAGCAAGCGCTAGTGGTGCTACCGCTCCAGCATCTTGATGACCCAACATCATCTGAGTTTGCTTTATCTCGCGGTCGGCGATCGTGGCCGTTCCAGGTCTTGGACATCAACCAGTGTTCATAAAGCAACAGACTTCCATGGGACCTAGAGCGTGAGAAACAGCTTCCGCCACCGCCAAACATTCTTTCCAGACACAAAATGCGAAGAATCGATATGGCTGTCAGCAAAACCTATGTATTTCCTGCCGCGCGCCGATGTTGACCAGCAGTGATCGTTACATCCCTTGTTAAAGGTTCTTGCGTAGCCTTCCCAGCTCGCATACCGCCGCGCTTTTCTCCGTACCTGGCGGGTTTGCTCACGGACTCACGTCTCGTCGCTTTGGCCCACTTGTTTAGCTGAGGGTACTGGATCTAATGTCAGCATCAGTCGAAGTGGGGAATTGCGCCTCGCTCCGTGTACTATGACTGCTCTCGTGGCCAGCACTGGGGCGCCGTTGCATCATCGGACGATTCCAACGTAGCATGGTCGCTAGGGGAATTCTCGGCTACACAGACTGGATGGATCATACTCTACTGACAGTGGCATGGCCGACTGGGTCCATCACTAGAATTGGTCGTCGACTGAGCCCGCGGAATGGAATATGAGATGACCCAGGGCTCGCCCCTACCTCTAGAAGGCCATGTGTCCGCCATTTGTCATGTCCGCAGCCCATCCTGGGTCGGACATCTTTTCTTGCTAGGTTTAGACACGCATCTCCATCGAAGGACACTCCAATTGAAATGTAGTCGAACAGGTCATCGAGGAATACGCACACATCTGGATCCTCGCAATTCAAATTGACTTTTGGCACCCCTGCGCTCTGACTGTCCCTCCGGCGCCGCTCCGCTTCTGTGTTGTGTTCGCTATTGACGGTTGCAGAGACACCCAAGCTGACACCAGCTGAGTGGCCGCGTTTCGCATGCCAGAGCCATCTTTGAGGGCCGTGCCGCTGCGCTGTGCACCCATCTGCGCCGCTCACCTCAAACCATTGCACGCTTGCGCGTTGCCACCTGCATCTTTACCGACTACCTCTCAAGCCTAACCGCGAAAGCCCACAACGGCAGGGCCAACCACGGAGTACCCATCATCATCGAATGCTGGCCAGCTTGGGCCCAGACACGGATCCGATTTTTGCGCCAAATAGACTTATGTCTCCCTACAGAGCTGGCGGAGCAGCACGAGCATGGAGGGTATCACTCCGCACACCTGGATAGCCGTCTGAAAATTGAACGCTACAAGGTCCTCCGAAGGCTCGAATAGTCTATAGATGAGCATCAAACTCCCGCATCATCGTACTACTTATAGCGGCTACGTAGGCGGATAGATCTGTCCTAGAAAAGCGCATCGCGATCAGTTGCCGTCGAAGTACTCAAAGCTTTGCGCTTCGCAGAGGCCCAGAATGCATTTGCCGTGTTCAAGCTGCTGGCGACGAAATCAAGTCTCAAGGAACTTGTGAAATACCGGGTGCCCATTCTTGACGACTTTCACGACCATTGGCCGAACGGCGTGCACTGGTGTCTTATCTATGAAGCCATGGCAGCTAGCACGGCCGCGATAGTAGAACGAGTTCTCCGCCAATAGGCCTGCCATATATGGTGACCGGACGCGGTATCCCAGAGCCGTCGTCAAGAAGTTCGTGAAGCAGCTGATTCAATCCATAGCGCTATTGCATCAGCATGGGGTCGTACACAGCGATGTTCAGCCGAGCAACGTGGTGTTGGCGCTCGCGAATACATCAACTTTGGACGCCAAGAAAACTCCGCCAAGACTCTAGAACACTCTCGCCAGCCTCCGGCCGAGTTGTAAGGACACTTGATGAATCCGCTTCAAGATACCTGACGCGAAGTCAGCCTCTGTATGAATTGTTCGATCTGCAAGCAGCGGCGGCTGATCCTCTAGGAGATTGAGCCTCCCCATGGTCAGCGTCATATCCGCGTCTGCGTTTACCTCTGCAGGCCTACCTCAAGAGCTCTGGTGAGGTGGGCTGATGCTTGATTGGAATAAGAGCGAAAGTAACACGGCCCATGGACAAATGCGCAAAAATTACAACCCTCCGCGCAATTCAGAGCGACTCGGCGATTTCGCCAATACTTTGGAGCTGTCAATGTACCTCAGCACGAGCTCACACGCCTTCGTTCTGGCCGGTAGTCGACGCAAAAGACGTCTTTCGGGACCCCCTTAACTTTCTCATCTGCTCAGGCATCGAGGCCTTCTCCACGCCTTCACCTGTCATGACCATTAACGCAACGCCACGACGTCACTCGACACCGCGGCTTTGCCCCAGTATCAGCACTGTCAGCAGCCTGCTTTGTGCCCTTGCCCAGATTGGATTTACTGCCAATAATACCGTCTAAACGTAAGCTCGGGGAAACATACTGCATCAGCATGGCCGGAGATTGACTGCTTCAGGCTGTGAGACCTACAGCATGGAGCTGGTTTCGTCTCAAACCTCGGAGTTGCACCATATGGTCATCTGCCGAGCAAAACAGGAAGGTAGAGCTTCAGTCGCGGAGCTCAGGTTGTTAGCGTTTGAACATTGGGGCTGGCTGCTGGGGTGTGGAGTACATAGAGCGGACGATCAGCGCGGTCTTGGTAAAAGCTCTCGGATCTCAGAGCATCTTGAGGAAGATACTTACGAGCCGCAACGATCGCCGCCCAGCGCGCTGCGATCATGAGCGGTGAAGGCAGCTAACACTTTACCAGACGCTACATGCAGCGGACTTGGAGTCAGGCAGAAGTCCAAGTGGGTCACACTTCCTATTGATGCATGATCGTCGAGGCAAGGCTCGAGTATACGGCTCTGACAGTCGTGCAGTAGTGCAGACTTCTCGATGCAATACCCAATTACTACGTCGCAGATCGAATGCGACTCAGGATGCTTGACAAGCATGAGAGAGATGATCAAGAGGCTCGCTGGCGGCGACAGATCGAGAAGGGGAAAGAAGGTGGTTGATGGTGATCGAAAAAAGTCAGACAAAGAGTCAACGTAGCTTGCTCTGCCCCGATAGTTACGGCACATCGATCGATGCAAACGACGGTCACGATTTCACGAGCCATGACGACATTAACTTGTTAAGTAGCAGATCGCACGCGGCGAGGGTCATCAAGCTTGGGCGGCTTAATATCAATCTCAATCGCCTTAGTCACGATGCCATCCGGCACAGACCTACTTGGCAGGAGATACGCAAGTCAAGGAGGCAAAGGTGGCCAATACAGTCTACGAAATAATCTCGTAACCTGATCTAGTATACCAGTCCGAAGCCACATGCACAGCTTGTAATCCATGGGTATGAAATCATTCAAACATGCATCCAGAAAAGTCCGCAATACTCCTGCACCGCCCGTCCTCCTCGAGTCCCGAGTAACGTTACCCGGCTGTGTTGCCCCCAAGCACCGAGCGTAAGAATGCTGACACTAGCCAGCTCCGAGCAACACCGCTCGTGAGACTCGTCACGACACTCACCCATTACTCACGGCCTCCGCTGCGAATCCGAGTATGGTTCTTCAACACTTCGATGACCTCCAAACGTCCCTCCACCTCCTCTTACTCGGGCTGGTTTGGTCGCCGGCGACCTTGATGCCGACACTCTCTGCAATCTTCTCGAACTTCACGCGAGCAGGAGACGCCTTGTTCCGTTTGCCAGGGCTGGCTCCACGCCCGTCACGGCTTTCGGTTGGCAGATCAGCGGTTGTTGACGGTGGCCTGGACATGGTCTACTTTGATGCTAGTCCCGGCCGTGCTGCCGTTGATGCCATTTTGCGGGTGGAAGTGCGTACCTAAGCATAAAGATCAGAGTAGGCAATCGCAAGCGAGACTTAAAAGTTAACCAACCATCGATCTGCCCAAACAACCCGCTAAAGATCCTCCCAGCAACCGGCGGGAAGCTCAACCTCGAAGATCCGAGCGACGTCGCCGATATGACGGCAGAAGCTGGACGACTGAGCAAGTCACCGGCTTCGCTGTTGCTACGCGGTGCAGCACGCCCAGCATAGTAGCCCTCCAGCCAAGCCTGACTTTTACCTGTGAGATCGTCGAATGCCTGAGTCGGCGCAGCAGCTATCGACATCAATGGTGAAGAAGGCTTCTCTGGACTCGGCGTGGCCTGAGTATCAAGCTGTGAAGGCAATTCCTCGATGAAGCGCCAATTGCGACCTTTCGGGCTCATGTTGTGCTTCTCGCGGTCCGGCAAGCCGTCGATGGGCGTGCCCGGCGGAGCGGCTGGAATCGACATGGTTGGGTGACTGTGTGTATGTAGGTCCTTGGCGGGCGTAGCCGGCGGGTCCCGGTTCTCCTTGGCGACAGAACCGTTGGCTTCAACGAGGTTCAATGGCGCTGCCGTTGTGTACTTGCGGGTGCTGTATTCAGCCGTATTCTTTGGGAAAGAAGTCGACAGTCTCGAAGCTGGAGACACTGCTGGACTGAACGTGAGCCTTGATGAGGGTAGCGCTGGCTTTCATTAGGCTATTGCCAGAAATGTTGGTAGTCTTGGCAACCTTCAGCGAGCCCGTCGATTCCTGCAACTGACGCAGTGGTGAAGAGGCCGGAGACTTGTCCTCGTTGGCCGCTTTCATTTCCTGCGACGGTTTACGTTGCTGCAGCAGGCCGGCGCCAGGCTTATACACTGGACTCATGGGATTCAATTTGACTTAAGGGCGGGCTTGGTGTCCGGCTTGATTGCAAATTCGTGAGGCTTGCACAGTGAGTCGACCGCGCTGTAACTCGGAGAAGGAGCGGGAGCCATCATGCTGAGGCAGCGTACTTCCATGCGTGGTATCTCAGCCGCGGGCTGCATGGGCGGCTGATGCGCATGGGTAGCTGGCAGACCAGCCAAGAAAAGCCTCCATGGGCGGCGGGAAGGGTAGGCTCGTAGAAAGACATGGATCCGTCGAACGATGGTGGCGGTACGAACAAGCCTGGCGGAGGCATGGCCCACGGCTGCGAGAACTCTGTGTCTGGCGAAGGCGTCGTCTGCGGAAAACCGAAAGGAGCTGGGAACGACGGTTGTTGAAGGGCATACACTGGAGCCAACATCGAGCCGGCGGGGCGGGAGCATGGGTCACGGCGGGGTTATGGCGCTGTAGGAATGCCGGCAGACGTCTCTGAGGAGGGAGACAGAGGGTTTGGCACACTGATTGGGCGGGCGAAGACGGCGAGATGCCGGCAGCTACTTGCTCACGAAGACCTCTGAGCGCTTTGCGAATGCGGTCGAGGCTCATGCCAAGCTCGCGACGCTTGGCGATGAGAGCGTCCTTGCGCCCTTGCCCATTGTGCGTCCATGCAGCACTTCTGTCTTGTCGACATCCTTGAGCTCGTGCTCCAGCTTGCTGTACTCAATCTCGAGGGCGTTGAGCTGAGAAGTGAGGGAAGGCTCGGGAAGGAGACTGGCGGGTGGCTGCTGCTGCGTGAAGCGGGCAGGACCGGCAGAGCGACAGCCAGCAGGCGAGGCCGCTGGGTGATGTGAGGTTCGGCGCTGGGATGTACAGCTGAAGGCCTTCCTCGGTCTCATGCAGAGGCAATATAGTGCCGGTCGACAATCTGGCACAAGCGACCGTTGACGTCCTGTGCGACGAAGCCGTTCTGCGTTGCTTGTGTCCATTGCGCCTTGCCCATGGGATGGTTCGGAGCAACTTGATCAAGCCACCGTTGACCTTGACAGCGCTGTAGCCGTAGCGTGGGTGGCAGAGCGGCGACTGCTCGCTCGGGACGATGCGACCGCCGGCGGTGACGCGGACATGGTCGGGCGAGCCGTGAGCCTTAACGAGAGACTCGATCTTTTTCTTGCGCAGCGATGGCGTGGGTGACGGGCCGGGCTTGTATGGCCGGGCGGGCGCATGAGCTGGTTGTTGGATGCGATCCGGCCGAGGACTGGCACGGCTCTTGCGACAAGGGCTGCAGCAGGGCGGTCATGGTTCGAGTCATTGGTGGTGGAGCGGTTCTCTTTTCCGGACGTAGCGTGCGACGCGATCGATGCACGCGATCTCCACGAGCGTGCGGCGAAGGACTTGGAGCCGCGAAGGACGTGTTCTGAGGGTGAGGAGGTCAGCGAGTCCACCCATTGGCTGTTCCTTTGATATCCGTCTGGAGACTCGTTCTCCATTGTATTGATATGCGGGAGTGATGCACTGAGTGTGGTGGGGGTTCTGCTTGTCAGCACTGGGGATGTTGATGCATGAGGCGGAAGGAGGGGCAGGCTGCGGGTGGACAATACGCCTTTGGCCGAGGTCGCAAGGCTGACCTACCCTTGACAAGCTCCGCATCATCTCCGTCGTGCTCTTCAATGGCTTCGCGAAGCTTCGGCTGAGACGTTGTGCAGCGAAGCCGTTGCAATTGCTCGGCGGAGTAGACGCGACGAGTCGCCTTGGTCCATAACTGACGTTTCGCAGTGGGACAGGGCGATGCGGAGCGTGGGCAACGTGTGGAGGGACTGCTAGCCCGTGTCAGCGATTGCTCTTTTCAGTGAAGAAGACTTTCGGACTCAGTTGTGTTGTTTCGAAGAGGGAAACGCCAAGCGACGAACTGATTGTTGGTAATCAACGAGAGTATCAAGAGAGTGGAATGGTTTGTCTTGCGATGCGCAGCCGAAGTGAAATGAGAAGAGGAGTGTGAGAGCACTGAACAAGGGAGTCGAAGGGGTGATGTTTTCGCACAGCCTCGTTGTCGCATGCGCAAGAGCAATGCAGTCAGTCGTCTACGCTATTGCAAGAGCATGCTGTGCCGGGATGGACGCCGTCTTGGAGTCTCCAGGCGCGCGCAAGGCAACAGCCGAGCGGTAGCTTCCTGCTCGAATGATGACCCCATATCCGCGGGCGACGTCTCGCAGAGGCACTTCGCGAGTGGCAAGAGCGGGCTGGATTTTGGATGAGCCGCACACGGCAGCGACGATGTTTCCGCTGACGCAACGCAGCTGGGCGGGATGGCAAGGTCGAGGGTATTTTCCGTGGCCACTGCGCCCATGGGGCCGAGGATTTGCTCCTTCTCCTTCGAGTAACGGCTAGCATCTCAGACGTGCCAATGCAGATATTGAAGCGCTTTAGCAGCATCGCACTCATGAAACGACTGACGGTCTTGCCAGCTTCTCCAACCACGCCGAACGCCACGCTAACCGCAACTAAGCCTCGGATCACATTCCACCGGTCCGGCCTACTACTTGTTCTTGGTCATCTTGTACGAAAAGCGTTTCCGCGTCCTGTTATCCAGTCAGCGCCCCAAGCCATCTTCCGGAAGGTAGTGCTTTTACATGGAGAACTCTCCCAGCTTGTGGCCCACCATGTCCTCCGTAATGCGCACATCGTTGTAGATCTTGCCGTTGTACACCTGAAAGATCAAGCCGACAAAGTTGGGCAAGATGGTCGCCGATCGCGCTTGCGTCTTGATGGGAGGGACTCGCTCGCCGGGCCTTGCGCGGACGATGGGAAGCCTACGAGACGTCAATTCCTTGAGCGCAATCGGTACTGTTTGGTGGTGATGTCGTACGGGACAATGTGAGGACCTGAAGCACCGTCAATTAGCCTCTGGAAACTCACAAGAGTCATCGTTCACGATCGAATCATCTCACCCTTCCAGACAGATCTCGCCAGTAATGCCGTCGTCGCCTCATGATGGTCTGCTAGCACTGCACACGGCGATCTTGAAACAGCACGATTGATTGCAACTTGGGAAGGTGCGGAGGTCGACTTCCCCTTTGGGCGACCTGAAACCTTCGCGTTAACGGCAGGCTGCCGCGCGCTACTCAGCCAATCACCTCCATCCTCAAACGCTCACACATCGCCTACATCAACTTCGCTATGTTGCCTTTTCACATTGTCTTTCTCACGACATGCTAGTTCCGCAACACTTCGAGCACCGACGCATCGTGTCGAACGAGGATGTCTGAATTCACAGGTAAATCCTATCGGGGCCTAAGCATGACTACGCTAAAACCACCGCAGACGCCGACATCATCCACATTCTGGTGGCAACGGACAACCATGTCGGCTACAACGAACGCGACCCGACCCGCGGCGACGACAGCTGGAAGACCTTCCACGAGATCATGTGCCTCGCTCGAGAGCGAGACGTCGACATGGTTCTCCTCGCTGGCGATCTCTTTCACGACAACAAGCCCAGCCGCAAGTCGATATATCAAGTGATGCGCAGCTTGCGAATGAATTGCTACGGCGAGAAACCTTGCGAGCTCGAGATGATCAGCGATGCCAGCGAGACGCTTGGCTCTGCGTACAATCACGTGAACTACGAAGATCCGGATATCAACGTCGCCATCCCAGTCTTCAGCATTCACGGCAACCACGACGATCCATCTGGCGAGGGGGCTTTGTCCGCGCTTGATGTCCTGCAGATGTCTGGACTGATCAACTACTACGGTCGGACACCACAATCCGACAACATCGAAGTCAAGCCGCTGCTTCTGCAAAAGGGTAAAACCAAACTCTCTCTACGGCATGTCCAACGTCCGCGACGAACGATTGTTCCGAACATTCCGTGACGGCCACGTGAAGTTCTTCCAGCCCAGCACACAGACCGGAGATTGGTTCAACTTGATGAGCGTGCATCAGAACCACTACGCTCATACTGACACTGGCTACCTGCCGGAGAAATTCCTACCGTCGTTCATGGACTAATTATCTGGGGCCATGAACATGAGTGCCTGATCGAACCGCGAACGAATCCTGAGCGCGGCTTCCGCGTGATGCAGCCAGGCTCATCCGTCGCCACTTCGCTTGTGCCAGGCGAATCTGTGCCGAAAGAAGTCGCTATCCTTGCTGTCAAAGGCAAAGACTTCGACATTGAGCGAATCCGACTAAAGACGGTTCGGCCTTTCGTCTACCGCGACATTGCACTGGCCGATGATCGTCAAATGCGAGACTATGCTTTCCAATCTGTCGACATCGTGGCCAAGACCAATCAGTATCTGCAGGGCGTCATCGAAGAGATGATCGAGGAAGCCCACCAACAATGGCACGACGCTCGGCGAGATGACGGAGATGGTGAAGATGAAGATGCAGAGCCTCCCAAACCTCTCATACGTCTACGAGTCGATTTTAGCGCTCCAGAGGGCGGTAACTTCAAAGTCGACAATCCCGGGCGTTTCTCAAGCCGCTTCGTGGAGAAGGTCGCAAATGCAACAGATGTCGTCACGTTCCATCGCAAGCGTCAGGTGACGAGGACGGCCAAAGCCCAGCCACATATGCCAGACGCCAAGATCATGGACGAGATGGCGGAGATGGACAGCGTCAAGGTCGGCAAGCTCGTCCAGGAATTCCTGGCAGCGCAGTCATTGACGATCCTGCCTCAAAATACTTTCTCTGACGCTGTCAGCGAGTATGTCGACAAGGATGACAACCACGCCATGGAGCAATTCGTCGAGAGCGCACTAAAAGACCAGGTCGCCCATCTTGTCGACGGAGACGAAGATGACGAGGTCGACGAAGAGCGGGTCGCGGAGATGATGGAGCAGTTCAAAGAGACGCTTGAATCCAAGTATTCGAAAGCGGAAGGAAAGCGCTCAGTGAAGCGCAAAGGCAAGCGCAAGCCAAAGCCCGATGACTGGGACAGCGATATCGACGGCCATTGGGAAGACGGTCCGATGTCGATTCTCCGAGGCGATGACTGCTGTCGTCAGCGATGACGAGAATACGACGCTCGCGCCAAAGACGAAGGGTACCCGAGGTCGAGGTAGGAAGTCCGTTGGTGGCACAACTCGCAAGACGGCTGCTGCGGCCAAGATGGCGCCTGCAAGAACGACCCGCGGCAAGAACAAGCAGGTTGAGGGAGCGACGAGGACAGCGATGTTGAGATGCAGAACGGTCATGACCCTATTACCATCGACGATGACGATGAAGAGGAAAGCGAAGAGGATACTTTCTTCGTGAAGCATACTGCCAAGAAAGCTGCGCCTGCGAAGAAGGCTGCTCCTGCAAAAGCCAAAGCGCCGTCTCGCATCACGCAAAGCAGACTCAACTTTAGCAGTCAAGCTTCCCAAAGCAATGGGAGAAGCAATGAGCGAGCTACCGCGAGCAGAGCGCCGCCGAAGAGGGTACAGGAGCCGGAGGATGACGAGATCAGTGATGATGATGCTTTTGAGCCTGCGCCGCCGAGCTCGAGGGTGAGGGCGAGGAGATAAGCGGTGTGAACGGAGGTGATAGCAGCATGATTAGCGAGGCGTTCCGGGGAGCATAGCGGCTGCTCAAACTTTGTCAAGAGGTAAGCACAGCGTTCTGCGAGGCATATGACGATCCCGACAAACTCTGTAACGTCGATTGTCGAGTGCTGGCCGTTTAAGCAAGTGTGGAGTCTCTCCTTCGCAACAGCCGAATACTGAAACGCCACCTGTGAAGCCATCTCGGCCACCGTATCACTGCCCAGCACGATGGTCGCTTGCCGCTCCGTCGGCTTGAGAGGATCACGCGGGCTTCGAACGAATGGCTAGATTGGTAAATGCCGGTAATGGATCCGCGGCAGAAGCTCTCTGCTGTCGTCGGCTCTCGGTGAGCCTGGTCCTGATGCCAGCGTCCTTCATGGTTCGAAGATGCTCTTCGACCGTGGTCCGAATGCTCTCATATGGTGGCGTGCCTTCTCCGAATGTTGCTGCCGCGTTACGGAGGTTCGTCAGGAGCTGATATCGTCAGACAATGTGATGTGACAGCGCATGAGAAGACTTTTACCATCGCTAGGAGCTCGTCATCTGGCACGGGTGTCGACATCTCCGTCGGAAGCTATGATCTTGCATCTAAGGTGAACAGAATGAAAAGGGAAGTTGTGTCAAGGAACCCGAGTGGGTCCGAGCGTTCGCTTTCCGATCTTGACTTTCGTAAATCAACTTCTTCGACACGAACTTCCATTTCCCATCAGCATAGCTGGCACAGAAGCTCTACGGCAATCATGGCGGATATTGACGAGGATGAGATGCCGCGCCAAGCGCCCGCGACCGAAGAGATCGACCTGTCTGAAGAAGTGCAGGACTTTCGCTTTCTTCAGACTGTGGCGTACGTAACTGCGAGAGACACAAACGGGCCTGCGCTGACACCTACATAAGCCGCAATGACACAAAGATACCCAAGCGTGGCGAGAAAGACTTCGAGCCACATGAGACAGTGCTACAATCTGATACTTTGACCGCTTCCCGGCAGGCGATGCACGATGCACTTTCTTTCCAGCGCTCAAGCAGACCGGATGGCATCACGATCGCAACATATCATTCCGAACTCAACATGGCCTACTCTGTCGGCGCCAAGGGGCAACTCATCGCACGCATGGGACATGTGCTGCCCAAAGGCGAGGATCCCATGGGCGAGCAAGGCCGAGGTTCGCGGCTGTGGTTCCTTCCAGAGGAAGTCATCTATCTGATTGAACGAGGGACGATGCATGTGCGATGGCCACCTGCTGCAGAGGGCGAAGAAGGTCTGCCGATGAGCTTGCAAGGAGCTTATGCGGTGTTCATGGGAAGGGTTGGAGGATTGACCTTTGAGCGCTTCTCTGTCTACTCGAGCCTGAAGCGGCTGGGCTACACTGTGTTCAGGGCTCCAGCTTCGACGGTGCCGGCCCGGCGCCGGACGGGCGCTGCTACCCGTCTCTGATGCAAACTTCCTGGCAACCTGGCATGCTGAGTCTGAGGTGGCTGCAGAGACTCTTTTCAACCGCGCCGAAGCTCAGCAATGACGGCACAGTCACCCCTGGCATCTACCGCAGCTATCGAGAGATCTACGAGCGTTTGCGAATTGTACAATGGCACGACCCGTCCAAGACTCGCCCACCAAGCGAGCCTCACGCCAGCGATGTGGAAAGTCCGCTTCGCATCACCTACAATGTCTGGAAGCCTCGGCCGGACTTCAAGAAGACAGAGCCAGGACCGCCCGATTTCCGGATCGCTGTGATCAATGCGCGGGAGACCGATGTTCCGAGTCTTGAAGAACTTGGTGCGCTGTTTGACACTTGCCCTTACGAGCCACCGAAGCGCGAGGCTTCGCAGCAACAAAAGTTGAAGAGTGGCTACAAAAGCATCCCTGGCCATCGTCGATCAAGGCATCGTGAGTTACCTACGACTCTCCGATGCTGCATTTGGCAAGGAGCCGCTGTATGTGCGCGAAGCGAAGGGTCCCGGCAGCAAGCGAGGTGGCAGAGGCGGTGGTCGAGGTCGTGGTCGCGGACGTGGAAGATGACCGGGCCTGTTTCGCGAGTCAAATCCATGCTCCCCTCAGAAAGAGCTCTCAGGTCAGATGTGCTGGCAGGCTTGTGGATGTGCGCCAGCTCATCTATTCCGAAAGCGGCCTCCACCCCGGCCTCGGCCTCTACCTCTTCCATTACCTCTTCCTCGCCCAGCATTGCCGAAGCCTCCTCGACCACGGCCACCTGAACGGAGGCGGTCAGAGTCAAGTCTTTTCGAGGTCTGGCAGCCATCCTTGCTTCCCGCTGTTCCTCCGTGATCTCCAGCGCATCCGGTATCTGCAGCATTTTGCAGAAGTGTGCAGTCTGAGGATTGGGGTACTCGTCGACGATTGCATACTGCGGTAGGTTCCAGTTACCGTTGTCGTAGACCGGAGCGGTCACTGTGAAGTTTTCTGGCACGATGAGGTCCTCAGCAGCGAGATGTTCCCCCAGCCACTTCTCCTGCTCATGGATGAGGTCTCTGTATTCAGTTGAGGCTTCGCACGAGCCACCGTAGCTTCTGCGTTGCCAAAGACTGGGGGCTCGCTCAGGGCAAAGGCGCGGGTGATCGCAAGCCATTCCTGATCGTAGAAAGGTGGAGTGGGCGCTGGACATGCTGGTCATTCTTCACGCGCACTGTTGTGAGTTGCAAGAAGTGGCGATTTGGCAGGCACTTGTCGAGAGCCAAGAAGCTGGTCACCGCATTGGTGATATCGGGCGGATGCTCCGTCTTTTCTTTCTTCGGCGGAGGCTGTGGACGGCGGAAGGCTTCCGGTAACGCCGCCCTCGCATCTTCCGCTGAGAGGACTGGATGTTCAATGAGGGGGCGTGATTCCATATGGACCTCCAAATCATCAAGAGCTTGACCGGGCGCTACCGCTTCATCCCATCTCTTCATCCTCGAGTTCTAAATCAATTTCATCTGCATTGGGGCCGGATGCTGGACGGTGAGCTGCGCCATTCGCGCCGTCCAGATCTTCATGAAGGTCGATCTCATTCTCATCTTTCGCAGAGTTGGCATGACCATTGACATTGGCTGTTGACTCATCTGTCCGGACCTGCTCAGGTTTATCGTGCTCGACAACCGCAGCGTACTTGCAATGCAGATGCGCACTGAACCAGAGCGCGGGCCGCAGACGGTCCAATACCTGCTGAGCCGCCACGTTGCCGAGCTGGCCAGCTCTAGCGTCTTCCTCCAGATGCTTCTTGAGGTTGAACAACTGCTTCCAGTTACCTTTCCACTCCACACCTTTCGGCCAGTCATGGCTAATGCCAATGTCGACTTGCGTCCGGACTTGAAGCAACTTCCGAATGTCGAGCTCGCGGGTGTGGTAGATAGACTTCATATCACTCTCATTGTACGGTAGTCGTTCAAAGTGCGGCTTGCGGTAGTTGTACCCTTTCCAGATGCCGCTCATGCCTGCGATTCGAATCGGTCCCAGCCGGAGTACGTTGGCCGCACCCATGTAGTAAATGTTCGGCGCCACCCAGCCTCCATAATAGAGCTCGAATAGGCAGTTACTCGCTTCGTGGTTACCGCCGACAAACACCGTAAGATACGGCGCCTTTCGCTGTCCAGTAGTACTCGTGGAAGTCGCACATTGACCGGTATTTGGCAGGCATGCTGACGCAATTCAAGTCGTAGGCGTTGCGTACAGACTGAAAATCGCCACCGATGATGAGCAAGTCGACGCCGGGCCAGCCCTTGTGCTTGCATGCTTCTTCGACTGAAGCATAGATGGCGTGGAGCGTGCCATGGCCGCAGCCCTCGACGGCGAGCCGAACGCCGTTCTCCTCAGATAGGGTTGCCATGTTTCGTCGCCGAGCGCTTCTAGGGACCGTCTTGAACCGTCTCCGCTTCGTGATACTTCTCGGTCAATCAATAACTTGTCGCGGCTCGTTCAGCGGCATTGCAGCGAGTCTTGTCCTGGAACTTGAGCTTGGTATTGGTGTTGAAAATGGATGGAAGCAAGGACGAGTGCCGGGTGTTCCCGAGGCCGCATCGCTTTCGAAAGTTAACATCAAAAACTCTGCCTCCCTCCCCTCACTCATGCCCATGACCCCCGATCAAGCGGCACGGTCGCGCTTCTTGCAAGAGGCTGCAAGTGCCTTAGCCGCATCCGTTCCAATGGTGGCGGCGCATCTCAACGCCGCAGAAAAGTCCGTGTGCGCGCACGCAGACCTACCCGGCGACTCCCAAGGAAGTACATCTTGCAATTCTTGCGGCAGCGCACTTCTTCCAGGCTGGTCAGCATCTGTGTCTCGCGTTACTAAATTCGGGACAATCAAATTGCGCGGTGATCGGTCGGCGGCCACGGCAAAGAAGACATTGCGCCTAAGATGCAACCTCTGCGACAGGATCACTGTGACAAACATTACCAAACCGCCCAAAGCGTCTCCGCAGGTTCGAAATGAGAGATCAAGTGCTCTTGTGGCCCAATCACAAGATCTACAACCATCAGGGCCTGCTCTCAATGAAACCCAGCAGCCCGCGAAAGCTTACCCTTCGAGCCGGAAGGCGCGTGGGAAGAAGTCGAGCTTGCAGTCATTGCTCGCGTCTCGTGATAAGACCGCGCCAGCTACCCCGACTCGCGGCCTGGACTTGATGGACTTCGTGAAGGGATGAAAGCGTCCAAAAGGATGGAGCGCCGATCTTATTCTATTGCGCTCTACATCGATGCTCTAGGATTTTCGCCACCGCAGCCTACAGTTGCTCTCTCGCGTATCCAAGCATGGAGTAGACATACGGTCCTGCGCCCTAAGTCCCGCTCTCATTGGAGTGTTCTCACCCGTCAACTTTACTGCCCACCCGCACGCCGGCATACTGCGCAGATGGGAATATGCGCATTCTCCGGTGCCTTTCGGTCTGATGCGATCCAGCGCCTCCGCTCCTGGAGCTCTTGGGACTGACTGTGGGAATTCTGGTGTCTGAAGACTGAGGACTGCTCTTTTATCGACCGAGACTCAAGGACAACAGAGCGAATGAACCCATGCAAGAAGCGTCACTGGAACCTCGAACAATCGCACCAGCTCGAAGGGCGCAGACGCGCGGTCAAAGATGCCGCTCTTTATCGTTGTGTTTGCCGCCGGCGCGGTGGTGTCGGTGATTTTGAGCATACGCATGTTGTCGTGCGGGGCGTCGCAGTGGTTGAATGTTCGTAGCAACAGCTGAGCATTGTCGGTCTGCTGCCGTTAGTACTGTCTCTCGCAGTCAAGGCTCAGCTTTCCTTTGTCGGAGATTGTCGGCAAATCTCCGTAGGACATGAGGTTGGTTCGACAAGGAAAGGCGCCGGATGATCATCAACCTCGGCTTTGTTCGAGCACAAGACAGCTTTGTCATTCGATCAGAGTAGACGGAAAGTACGAAGCACGCTCGAGCCTCGAGCCGAAAAGGCGGAGATGGGTCGCAGGCCGTCCAAAGTTCGTCAGCAGGGGTGTGGGTACCTACATTTTCACTCATCACCGCACATATCGCATTCCGAGGCGTCTTCTCTCCCTACCTATGCTGGTCTCCATACGCTCAAAGGCCAGCAAGCGCGGAGCTGAGAGCACATCAGACGGCGAAAGCGACCAGCGAGGGCAGCCCAAGCGGCGCCTCGATAGCAGCTCTGGTGACGGACAGCAGGACCTGAGCTCCGAAGACCAACAACTACCATCGCCCACATCCTCCCAGAGCCTTTCTCCTCGAAGACGGGCCTACCCTAGGCCCGTCGATCACTTCAATACAGGACCGTACTACCGTGGAAGCCCTGCAGAGCCTGATGAGCTCCATCGGTATTGGATTACTGCGATCTACGTCGACGCAGCTGGGCAGCAATGGGAGGTCTTTCAGGCGCTTCATCTTGATATGTGGTCAGAGATGAAGTGGGATCAAAGGGCGACACATTGGCATACTCCTGGCGGGTTAGGCGCGCCTGTCAGCCCAAATAGCACGCCTTTGCCCCACCAATTGGACTGGCGCGAGGTGTTGAATTTCAAGGACTTTGAGAGGAGTTGTACGGAGGACTGGCTGAAAGGAAGTCGAAGTGATGGCAATGACGTCGTTGGCGCGGCGGTGGAGTGGACGTAGGTACTTCGACTGCCGTGACGGCAGCGCAGACTCGAAGTGGGATGGCTGGCACATGCCACGTCTTGCTCGACGGCGACATCTGAGGGCAGAGTCGAATATAGCCGGCTCACTGGAGAGGACACCTGCACTGCAATGAAGCAATTGATCCAGCGGGCCGTAGGCGGCTCCTCGGCTCACGTCTGTTTGTTGGTAGAGCCGATTGTGGGGGCGCTTCGGCGCTTCACATCCGCCGGCCGGCTCGGTGGCCTCAGCCTTGCAGCCACCATCACCATGCAATCCTCAATTACCTTCACCTGCTGAGATGACAACTCATCTGGAAGGGGCACTGCTGAGGCGATTGTCGCACTGTAGAAATGCCTCGAAGTAGCAGCCATTTCAACCTCACAAGGCTGCACGCGCTGAGAAAGTGGCAGGCTTCTAGAAACTTTGGGGTTCTATCGAAGCGCTCTAGAACGTGATGGTAGTCGGTTGATGAGACCGGTTGCTGGGCTGCAACGCCAAGGGTGATGAACGGGGCAAGGCACCAGCGGCTCAGAGGGCCCATGTCGATTATTGGAGATGTCCCGGGGTGCTTATGTAGGCCGCGGAATATCTGGCACGCGCGATACTCACGTTCTCCATTGATTGGCCTGCGTGTCTTGCGTTCGCTCTCGCTGCAGATGCGGGGCCGACATTCATGCCCACAGTCTGTTGGCGATGCTGATATGCTGGGTATCGTGTCATGTTGTCACACCGCCCGAGATCTCATGACTGTGGCCCGTATCTCATCACCAGCAGGGAGCATCGAAGAGCAGAGGATCTCGGGTGGTTGCTCCCCTCCCCACCCATGGGTCCTTGACGAATCGATGGTCGGTGCTCCGCAACAGGAGCGCACCCGGGGAGCACACGTGCCGGGATCGCGCAAGTGAGGTTGGTCGTCGGGAGAGAGAGAGGGGGGGAGAGACGAGGACAGGGCGGAGGCGAGAGTGCGGCAGGCGTGGGCGCCGCTGTCGAGCGACAGTCGAATTAGTGCGGGCCATGCACGGCTGCCAAGCGCCGCGCACGGCCAGCCCAGCGTCATTGGATCTCGCGGCTGCAGCATCGTCGCTCGCTCGCCGCCGACTCAATCACACACGCGCCTGCGCCCAACGTGCTCCGCTCCATCGCCCGCCCGCACAATCGCACGCCCGTGTAGACACCCCGACACGTACACCTCCGCGCATCCCGTCTCCCTGTTGGCTGGCTGCGCGATAGCGAACAGGGTCTGGCCGTCGCGAAGCGCAAGGCGCACAGCCGGGTGGAACAGCACAGGACAGTCGTCTGCCCACTGCTCGGGACCAGCAGCGTGCGTGTGTCGGCGGCCGGCAATCGAATTGGCTGCTGCTCCCCCTGGTGCGCGCCGGCGCCTGTTTGCTGTGCGTCCGGCCTCCGTCGGCTCCCGCCAGCCGTCTGCCGCCCGCCCACAACGTGTGCTTCATGAGCCAGTGCCGGCAGACCCAATGTCAGCCTCATGTCCACCGACTCTCGCGCGCCCGGGCGTACCACCTCCCCGGCGGGACTGAACCCGACCTCGAGCGATGATGACACCCGGAATCACAGCCATCGCAATCTCACCACACAACCGCCACCTTCCGCCCACGATGCCTTCCACCCCCGGCCGCGCTCCCCGGCCCCGGGACCAGACCGCTCCCTCTACGTCGTCGTCATCCGCAGCGGTGACAGGGACTGGTCTTGGCTCTGAGCTCCGGACGAGCAGCGCTTCGTCCAGCTCCGCAACTATCCTCCTCCATCTGCACAGCAGGCCTCCTCACCTCCTCCCACTAGCTCTCGATCGACGCTACAGCATGCTGTCCAGCCACAGCTGTCCGAGCGCGACAGCATTTGGGCCGAGCACTACATGCCGAGCATCGAGGATCCGGTGATCTCCTCCGAGAACCTGCCCCAAAGAGAAGGCACGACTGCTGCTCGGAACGGCAGTTCACAGAGGGAAGGCGGGATGGAGGTCTCGACTCAGAGAGCAGCCACCCTCCCGTTTTTGAGCAGAGATGCAACTGCAGACTCGTCGAATGCTGTGCGGCGCCGGCCTAGTAGGTCGAGCCTGCCGAGACATTGGCATCGGCGGTCACTCTACGATTTGCACGAGCTGGGCGCTCTGCCATTGGCGGCGTACCTGCCCGAGCCACCACGCGAGAGTCCGACAAATGGACACCATCCCGGCAACGGAAACATCGCCCGGCGGGACTCGCCGGCGACACCGGTCGGCCGGTCAAAGTCCCTGAGTCCGGAGGAGTACGAATTGAGCGCGGAGCGGGAGCAGTATCGGTCATGGAGGCAAGGCAAGGCCAAGATGGCGGGCATGTCTATCGCGCAGTCGCAGCGACGGCAGAGTCGGGCGGAGCTCGGGTCGATCGGGTCGTCGATGCACGCATACCCCGGACCGATACTTTGCCCGCCAACCTACGCAGTCGAAAGGGTAGTCATTATCTTGGCTTGTTCAAGGAGAACGAGGCCGAGGAGCGAAGGCACGCGGGCAAGGACAAGGATGGATATGGCGAGAAGCCTGATGTTGGCCATGAAAATGCCAGGCGTAAAATTGCTGAGCGCATCGAGCCGGCTGTGCAGGAAGGAGAAGAGGAAGACGAGCGCGCCGTCGAGAGCGAGACGGACACTCAATCTTCTCGAAAGCCGACTTCACTCCCACTCACCCTATTGGAAGAGATTCGCAACCACCATCAGCTTGCACCCGGTCGTGCTAAGAAGATACCGTACTCGGACGAGACGCCAGCCTACCTGCGAGTGATATCCACCATCACCATCACAAGGCGAGGATGAAGTCGAAAGCGAACACATCTCTTCCGCCGTCTACTACCCGCATCAAGGCCTCAAGCTCGAAGATTCACCCACCGAGGCGCAGATCGCACAGCACAAACAAGATCGCGATCGGCAAACTGCAGCCGATCGGCACGAATCAGATCATGTCCAATTCTCTATCATCTCCGAAGCTGGCGACACCAGCGATCAGCTGGGGGCGACATATCCATGCCGAAAGACCCCGAGACCATTCATCTTGTGCTGCCTCCTTCTGCATTGGAGCCGCACGTTCCCAGTGCTCCTTCCGATACGGAGTATGAGTCGGACGTGCTTTCTGGCGCGCGCCGAGACGCCGGTCTGAAGAGGACCAAACCACGCCGACCGCCACGCCATGCTCAAAGGGCTACACCATGAGCCAAGCTAGGCCAAAGTCGCCAGCCAAGAAGAAGCGCGAGCCGCCTGCGCCCATCGGCGCTGTCGAGCTCAAGCCGTATAAGCACCAAGTTGGCGGGCACAGTACAGTGTACAGGTTCTCACGGCGTGCAGTGTGCAAGCAATTGAACAGCAAAGAGAACATGTTCTACGAGACTGTAGAAAAGTACCACCCAGAATTGCTTGCTTTCATGCCGCGCTACATCGGTGTCCTGAATGTCACGTATCGCAAGGACGGCAAGAAGCCCAAGCCTTCTCCGGATAACGAGCACAAGTCTCCAGCGGGTGACGGCGAGCAGAATGGCGCTAAGACCGCAGCGGACGTTAAGCCTTCTGGCGCCGCCCCCGCATCCCTTCCCAAGCAGCAGAGGATCGTGAGCCATTCGCAGCAGACCAACAACGGAATCCCGCAAGTCATCTTTGAGAACAACCGACATATCATCCCGGACACTCTTTCCAGACGCCACCGCGATCCGC